>CM053602.1:63290604-63307348 GCA_028646575.1 Pseudocheirus occidentalis | reverse complement strand
CATCCAGTCCCCCTTGGAATTGCCGGCAAGGAGCAGGCCACGGGAGATCTGGAAGAGTGGCGGATTTCTTTGGAGATAAGGGGAAGGCTCGATGAGGGTGATTGCTGGGTCGCCCAGTTTTTAAGTTCTTAAAAGAATTCAGAGCAAACAGAGACGTAAAATGGGGGTAAACTTGGTGAAGGGTTTGAAAGATGAAGGAAAAGATCTTAGAATATTACAACTCACAGCATGTAAGAAAGGGATTTCAGTTAAGAAGCAGATTCCAAAAAAATTCTTCAAAACAGTCTATCAAGCAGCTCCGTGGTTCCCAAGCTGCTCTCAGATCAGAGAACCTGATTGAGAAGTAGTGGTAGAAGCACTAACTAGTTGTTTTAAGGAGAATAGAAGGAGAGTGATTCTGGTTCTGATTTGGATGCAAAGGTGCCCTAAGGATCTATAGTAATGGTTACTTTCCCATGCCCCCTGAGGAGGGTGTGAGGCTTATTATTAGTCCATTCTGTAACTTGAAGGTGCTTTAGTGCTCCTTTATCTTATAAAGTCTAGTCCTTTTCCTATATCTTTGATTTGTTTATCTCCTTCCCAAGTCTCAGGCCTGCATGCTTTTGTGTTAATTAAGCTCCCTTTGGCTAAGGAGAAGGTATGATTGCATTCTTTCAAAAACCTGAACCAGCTCTCCCAACCATGATCCACCTCATTTTGGCAAGTATGGACTCTGATGATCTTCTCCTAGCCACCAGGATAACAGGTAAGCACTCTTTTCCTTGTTCTCTTTCCCACACCTTTCTGCTCCTACTGTCTTCCTAGCAACAAGACTCCTGGAGTGTCCAGACACTTGCAGTGGCATCTGAAACTCCATCAACTACTGGGTGGTCAGTTGGACTGTGGACCCTCATGCAAGGGGACACCCTTGTGCGGGGTCAATCACATTCGCCTTCTTCCCTCTGTCCTGGGACGCTGGAAAAAGTGGTGAGAAGTGGCTAGGAGGATGCTAGGAGGGGAATTCAGGGAGGAGATCTTAAGGAAAAGTGCCTAGCGTTCCCTTGCAACACAGCCTGACTTCAAAATAATCTAGAAAAGTGATTTGTAACTAAACAAGCTTAGTAAGAATATTGGTCTCCAAAACTTAAAAGAAAAAGCACCTTGCTCCACTTTAGTGAACATTTTACCCTGTGTTGTTTCTTGCCCTCCCCTGTAGGAGTTTGGGGAGGTGGGCCTGTGCACTTGGTTTTCTTTGGGGATCCTTACACCCTGCCTTCAGAGTCTCTGTAACCTGTGTTGTTAACTCAAAACCTTCATGCATTTTCTAGTCTTTTCTTTTAAAACGCTAAGAGTATTGGACCTTAGAAATTAAAACGTTACCACTAGTGATTGTAAATCCAGATTCGATTTGCTCAACCCTTTGTATTCCTGTTAAGTTCTTAAAGGCCAGGTAAGCTTGGTTATTGTGATAAGGCTAGTTTAATTGGGAAAGTTCATTTAGAAAAAGGTAAACATCCTTGGGTACTTAGGAATTTGTGATTATTGAGAATTTTGCTTTTGTGGTCCTTTGGGATTTGTGATGCTTAAAAGACATTTTATACCAATGTGGTTTGATAAATCCCAATCTTTAAAATTCCATCTAATTTATTTTATTAAGGATTAGTGCCTATTTCCTTTAAAATTAGGATAAATTGTAAACCTTTTCATTTTTAAGGAAAGGAAAATCCTCTTTACAAAGAAATGTTTTGCAAAATCTTGTGTGATTCTAAAGGCTTACTAAATTTTTCATTTGCAAGCTAATTTGTTGTGATAATTTGATAATGCCAACAATTATATTAAAATCTACTGGGAATTTTCTAAGTTTCACTCCTAGGTTAGTTGTAGCCTTAAATAGGTGATTTCAGGAAAACAGGGTCACTGATTCCTGCTTAAGATATTCTAAGAAAGAAAGGGCACTAGTCTTAATATTCATCATCCCACTCAAAATTTTAAGGGATGGGCATAGAAGTGAAAAGTTAGAAACACCTTAGCACCTGCAAATAGCTCTGGAGCTTTTCTATTACCTCTTCTCATCCCAGATCAGACTATGAAAAAAGGGTTTGATCCTTCCCCCACTTGGCAAAAGAAAGAGGGGGAAGGGGAATCAGCTAACTTGGGGGGCCTGGCTGGCAATGGCCCTGAGCCCCTGACACAGAAAGCCTGGAAATAGCTCCCACGAGGCAAGAAACCAGCAGCTGTCTGCACTAGGTAAAAGACAGCCCATCCTTTTATGAATAACATAATCTGGGAATACAACTGATATCATCTGAAGCTTCTTGTTTGTGTCATAAGCTAAAACAAATTTGCCAATTGCTTATGAAAATTATAAGATTGTGAATATGTTTTACTGTTGAAACCTAAAACTGTTAATTGATTACTCTGTGTGTGTATGTGTGTGTGTGTGTGTGTGTGTTGTATGGAAAGGAGGATTCTCCTACCATTCAGAGCAGCCCTGAGGGATAGTAAAAAAAAAACACAGCCCATGGCAGCTCCATTCTGTGGGGTGGAAAAGGCAGCTCTTTTTAGGGGATCTTTCTCCACCCTCCCTCATTTTATAAGATCACCAAAGAGCTTGTTTGGGTTATAGAGTTCCTATCCAGGGAATGTGGCATGCTGGGAATGTGCAAATATATTATAATAAACATCTCTAATAATTGGTTTCCACATGGGGACAAGTTAGATTTGATATATGTGTCCTTGTAAAATTCTTGATTAGTGAAACTTGCCATCTGAGGTAAAAAGCTCTTGGGACTATAACGAATTCTGTTTTGAGAATTGTCTGATGGATCATTAAAATACATCAATAGTCAGTAGTCAATAATCCACCTTAGAAGAGAAATGCCACAAGTTATCCAGGTAATGTAACTCTTACAGGTAACTGTGTCAGGAAATACTGAGAGGACAATCCTAGTCTCAGGTTAGGATGGGACCTTGACTCGGTTTTCCCATTGTGTTCCTTTGGAAAGAAATATTTCACACTTGACTATTCCTGAGTCTGGCTGTGAGGTGAAATCGATGATGCATGGTTGGAAAACTTTTCTATCTAATCAGGTCCTTGCTTTCTTTTTCTGGTGAAGTTCTGTAATCAAAATCAGTGAAAGGGAAAGATGTGAGCACAACGCACATGTGAAATTTTGCTATTGTCAGTCTGAATGTCTAGTCATTCCACTCCCCAAATAACTGGGCAAAATTGGTAAACCCTTGGAATGTAAGATTCTTAAATGGGAATAGAAAGTGAGAAATGGGACACTCTGACCCATGTGCTGTAATATTTTTGAAATAAGTGTAATTTGGGAAACCTGTAAAATTCATTTAATCTGATAAGAGAGAAAAGGTTTAGGAATGGTAGGGACTTACCCTCCCATACTTGAGTAGAGAAAAGCCTCTACTCATTTTGGAAATGCAATTAATGGTAACTAAACTGTAAAAATCCTCATATGTTGTAAAAACTGACTATTGTAAGCCAGGAATGGCTTCAGTTTTAACTTAAATTGGGTTGAAGCTAAAAGATGGAGAAAAATTGTGTAAAATGTAATTTTATGTGTAAAGTTACTTCTGCTATTCAGAAAACCAGGCATATAAACCTTTACCTGTAGTTATGGATGATCCTCTGTGCAAGGTGAATGGGAAATATGTTTTTGTAGAACTCTTATTGAGCAAAGCAAAAATATATATGTATAGATATATATATAGAGAGATTTATTTAGAGGGATGTGGCTCAATTGGAAAAGTACATCCAGCTGAATTAAGGTCACTGGATTGGTAATTAAATAGGTTTTGGATTTAAAAGTTTAAATGTGAGAACATAATTATTGTGTTATTGGTACATAGTTGTGTTATCATATTTTGAAATATCGTAATTTAAGAAATCATAAACTTTCACATTTTTCTTTGTTTAAAAGGAAGTTTCAGCTATCATTTAAGAAATATATTCGTGGGAAATAATTATTGGTAATTATGTGAAGAAAAGGCCAGTGAAACCTAACTTTGTCAATTAGGTGGGAAAGATTTTTTTGACCAGAGCATTTAGAAACTGTATCAGTTAATGGTACTAGGATAAATTATTTTTGAAAAAAGGGAAATATTCTCATTAAGAAATATCTTACAAGATCTTTTGTTATAAGATGATGGGGAACAAACAGATTAGTAGATAAAGGGACAAGGAGAATCAGACCCCAATATTTGGACCCCCTCATAGAAGACATTTGCCTGAGGTCAGGGTCCTTAAGTGGTGACTCTGTCCAAGTCTTTAGCCCTCCCTTGTTCCAATAGTTTCCCAGCCTTGATGCTCCTGTTCCCACCCTTGAACTGGCCTGGCCTACCATTGTCTATGGTCTCCAATAGCCTCCAAGAACTTCCCTTAACCATTCACAACTGGAGTCTGACCTCATCTAGGTGACCCCTAGAAACCTTATCGATCATCCATCCCAGGAAAGGGGCAATAAGAAATGTAAAATTTGTAAAAGGATTCAAATTTACTGTGAACTTTAAGTTAAGGTGGATTGCAGAGACTATACCTACAAATTGATTTTAAGAGGGTCCTGTGGTTATTACCTAAGTATATTAGCAGGTGACATTTACATAGAATTTTAAAGTTGGTTGGACACTAAGCATAAAGTAACCCCTTACTATAAATCTTGGTCAACCATATTTTTAAGTCAAAGAAACTGAGCTTCAGATCTTGCCTGTCATTTGTTATCTGAACATAGGCAAATTGTTAAACCTCTCTCAGCTTGAGTTTTGTCTTGATTATAATCCTAGCACTGTGAGCAAGGCCATACTCCCTCACTGGAGTGTCAGCAAGATATAGTCTATGGGAGGGTTTGGTGGGATAGTCATCGCTAACTGGATGTAGGCAAGGTATTATAGAAGCATTTATGATGACAGGAGCATCTATATTGGCCTTTAAGGCATAGGTAGCAATTCAATAGACAATAGAAGAGGTGGAGCTCTGGGGAACAATCTCTTGCCTTTTCCTCATTGTTCCCTTCCTTTCTCTCCATGGAGAGAGGTAATGAAAAATACAGATATCTTCTTATTATGATGCCTAGCTCATTTCTTCCATTCTCATTGACACAATGACACAAGGACTTTGTTTACGTAGATAAGCTGTCTGTCTGTATCACCCTGATCACCAATGTGCCAGCCATCCAAATGGTCCAGAGATGTCTTAGTTCTTCAACAGGATCATTGACCATTGTTTTAGTTTATTTTCTACAACCAACCTCTGAAAGTTCATCATGGTCTCACCTCCCTAATTTTCAGGACCATGCACCAAGTCTCTCAAAAACCATTCGTAGGAAATATGACAATGTTTTGCTCAGTTCACTCCAAACCAACCCAGTGAATCATGCTAAAGAAGATTTTTAAAGTAACCCAAGTTTTGAACAGCTTGTAACAAAAGAAGCTAAGGAGCCAAAGGTAATAATGCCCTTCAAGAAGACTTGAGTGAGTGCCCTGGTGGCTGTCATGGAAACCCCAACCGGCTTCAAGATTTCAAGAGGTACATCATAATCCAGCATGAGATAAGACATTAGCAATTAAGTGAAGGGATTTCAGCTCTACCCAGAAGATTAAGGCACATGAGCCAACCCACAATCCAACTGTTGTAGTTTGCTGGAAGTCTTGATCTCACCACACGTTTTGCATATACTAATATAGGTGCTTGTTTTCTCCCCTCCTCACTTAGCTCAACCCCTTGGGTGTCAACCCCTTGGGAGAAAGGACCATTTCATTGTTTTTTATATGCACAGTACCTAGAATACGGGTGTTTAATGAATATTTTCTGATTAAAGGAAAAGGTAAAAGATAAAACTACCATGTCAAGGTGTGTGTGTGTGTATGTGTGTGTGTGTGTGTTGTGTAGAGAGAAAGACAAGCACCAGTCACACTTTCTATATGCCAAGTTGGCTGAGGATTTCAGTGTCATGGATGAGGCTCAGCTGCCACATGCCATTGGCCCTTCGTCTCTTTTTATCTATATGGCAAGGGAGCCCTTGGGAACCGAGATCCTAGACTGAGTCATGATGGATGGCAGGAGACAGCAGTTAACAAGGGCCTCATCTAGCCAGGTTGCAGCAGCAATGTCTTTAATCCATAGTGATTTGTAAAGGGGCTCAGATGACTCCAGATGGGTCACCAGGACAGATTACTATCTCCCAGCAGAAAGGTCAGTCATTCCCTGACAGACCAGAACATCTTCAATCCTTATGTCCTGCTCCTCAAAGAACTAGGAGGTCAATAATATGAGAAATGGTCCTAGTCCTCCTCTTGGATGTAGTAACCCATTTTTCTTCTTTAAAACAAGATAACTTGAACTTCTAAATTAAATTCTAATTCTTGAAGCCCACTTCTGCTGTATGCCTCCATCTTCATCCTGCTCTCAAGCGATGCTGCCTTGCCCATGTTAAGGCTGACCCTTCCATTGTTGCTCTTGGTTTCGCTTCCCGCTTATTTGCTTTGGTACCTTAAGGTAGTTTTAAAGAAATCCGGCTGCCACATCTTATTCTTCACCTGAGTTCTCATATCTTCATTTTTCCCCTAGTTCCTTCCCATTTGTTTCATCACTCAAAAATTTATCCTCCACATCTCTTTTGCTTCAACACAAGTTAGAACAAAGACTCACTCAATGCCTTCTAGTTAATAGCTATCACATAAGCAGCTCCTGTGTGTTACCCATTGTAATAAGCAGTTAATCTCATCTGATCCTCCCATCCTAATGACGCTCATTTTACAGTAGAGGAAACTGAGGCAGGTGGAGGTTAAGTGATTTATTCACCATTACACAACTTGTAGATATCTGAGGCCAGATTTGAACTCAGGTCTTCCTAACTCCAGACCCAGCACTATCCACTATATCACCTAGTTTAAGTGCACTATGGTTGCATGTTTTTGAGTTTCCAGTGAGTAGAAACCATTCATTGCCTTTTCCCAAGTCTTCATTTTCCTCAACTTGTCTTGCATCTAACAGCGTTTGTCACCAACTTAGTTAGCTGCCTTCCCCTTGGCTTTCATGTCCACTTCATCATCTCCTTGGCTGCCCTTCTCTCATGTCATTAGACCTTTGGCCTCTCCTAACCCTTTTAAGAGGGGTATCTATTCCCAAGTTTGTTCCCATCCTCTCATTACTGCCTCTGTCCCTATTCAAATGATTCCCATTATGCCTACACTCCCAACTTCTCCAAGGCTCCTTACTGAGTACCTTCCCAACATGTACAACTAGATCATCTCTGGTCATTCCAAATTCTATGCATCCTCAACTGAATTCAAAGCCTTTCCACTTTGTTAATATTTGGTTAATTATGACACTACCATGACCCCAGCCATTCAGGATCAAATCTAAGGGTTTTTTTTCTATTCTTTCACCTCTGTTTCTAAGTCAAGATACAGTCCTGCCTGTTAGCTTATCTTAGTAGACTTAGCTACTGGTCTTACTTTCCCTGATCCCAGGTTATATTCAAGTTTCACATGAATTTAAGTAACATGATAGATACTGATATAGGAATGAAAGTCTTTGGAATGTGAAGGACACTCACTAACGAACCCTCAGAACCAGGAAAGGAATGAATATAATAACCTTCCATGCCATCTATATGATACTTTCCACCAGCTGTTAAAAATAAAGTTTGTGCTAACGAGAGTCTTAGGAGATGACTTTGGAAACGAATTATACTCAAATTCCTTGAGTCAGGGGGAGAAGACAACTGCAAACTGCATTAACAGAAGGAAGTACACATTCTACCTGACCTAGAAGACTTAAAGCTTCCATTGTAAATACAGCTCCCCAATCCTGGACCCAGCACCTTGGCTTCTTGTTAATAAATAATAAATGTTCCTGGTACATGAAAAAAAATATTTACCTTACTACATGTGAGAAGCTGAGAATTCATATTTCTTAGTGGACAGAATTCCACTTTCTCCCTTTCTACCATCAAGCTCTTTGTCAGATTCAACCCTTTGAGGTCATTAGTGGATAATTTTTCCTTTTTACCTTTTCCTACATTTTCCTTTCCTTTTGTAAAATCACTCTATCATACACAATTTAGCACCAACCTTTCTTTCAAACTAACTTAGGTGATTATCATAAGGAAACAGTTTGGCCTTTTTCAGGTGGTTATGGACAATCAAAGGTGCCCCCAGATGTGGCTGGATGAGTGATGAGCATATGAAGTTCCCTAAAATGCAACTCCAGGTAGCCCCCTTAGAGCCATAAATCATATTGAGAGGGTCTCTCCCTAGTGATTTTACTTTCCAAGGCATACATTTTAATCATATGATAATTTTGAGTCATTGAGGTAGTGCATCCTCAAACAGAACTCTCTAGAGGACCTTTCAGCCAATCCCTGGAATGCTAGGGAGCTACATGAATAAACCCACTATTGCCATTTGGAAAATGGAGCTCCCTAGAAATCACAGCAACACCCTTGGTGATAGTTATTAGTATTTGCTCCATCTTATTTTGCATTGCTATGAAGCCTTGCAATGATTTAATTACTAACAAGGAATAAAATAAATAGCACTGGGGAACAAGATACTGAAGGACAGTGTAGTTATTTGACGGAACTTCTTGAAGTCATTATGTATGTCTGATGTTGTTTGGCTGCAAACAGGGTGAAGGAAGCCTGGCTAAAGTCACAGAGGCCTGGTAGTTGGTTTCTTAGAAGCTAATACACTGGGTACATCATAGTTATAGACCCCAAAAGGTCTTCTTCAGTCTGTTTTCACAGGATGTCTTTATATCTTTATACGTGATGAGACTTTCCCTCTAGAATAATCAAGTCCATATCTAAGAATCTGACTCTAGAGAACTATTTCATCTCAGACCCTGGTCCCTTGTTTAGGGAAAGGTGGGATTCCACAAGAGATCCTAACATCTTAGATGTGTATGCTTCCTGTGACAGCACCTGACTGGAATACTAATTCTCAAATGAGTGAAGATCATGTGTTGTCCCTACACAACCCAAGGCAATAAACTATGATAACAGAAGGCCATATGCCAGCGTTCTGTCTTTTATTCTCAAGAATTTCTAGGGATTTCTTCTCTATGCCCACTGTCTCAATACGTTAGATACAAGCTCTTACTCATCTAAAAATAACCAATTGAATAGCGAAGGCTCTCAGAGAGCTTCTCAGAAACAAAACCAATCTCTTGCCTCGGACCACTGGTAATGTCTTCCAAGACAGGATTCATCATGACCCTAATGTAGATATTCTTTAATTAGATCTTGCTATATTCCTGAGTGGATTACAGGTATGGGGGAGTTTGGGAAAGGGGGAATTAGAGGTGAGAGTCAAGTCACTCATTTCTAGAAGAAAATTTTAATGGAATGCCAAGAAGTGCCATGACAAGTTTCAGAGCAAACACAAGAAGAAGATTTCAAAGTCGGCCTCCAGGATCATAGGGTTGAGAATGTAATGTCTGCAGGAGGTAGAAGCAAGTGCACAGGTCAGATGGTGTTGAATGAACAATGGCTTTTGTGGTTGTTTGGTCATTTCAATCATGTCTAACTCTTCACGACTCCATTTGGGGTTTTCTTGGCAAAGATACTGGAGTGATTTGATATTTCCTTCTCTAGATCATTTTACAAATGAGGAAACTGAGGCAAAGTAAAATGACTTTCTGTAGAGTTAATGGAATGTAAGACCTTCACTGCCCATTTATAGGTCTACGTGAACAAGTATTCCCTTGTTTTCCTGGGAATGGGGCCATGCTCCCAGGTCTAACAGTACACAAGTATTTCAATCATGGATGTCTTGCTGCTTTGAACTCAAGCCCAGTTCACAGCTGTGATATATTCCATGCCGAATCCCTGAGCCTGTCAGGTGAAAACTATGTATTAAGGGAGATTTATATGACCTTAGGAGAGGAAGCTGGCCTAAGGAGAGGAAGCTTGCTTGTGGGGAAGCTAGATAGAAAGAACACCTAAGGGGCGGCTAGGTGGCGCAGTGAATAGCACTGGCCCTGGAGTCAGGAGTACCTGAGTTCAAATCCGGCCTCAGACACTTACCACAAAAAACTAGCCGTGTGACCTTGGGCAAGTCACTTAACCCCAACTGCCCTCCAAAAAGCAAAAAAAAAAAAGAAAGAACACCTAAAACGTCAATGCTTAATGTTTTGTGATGTGTACAAATATTTTTGTTACTTTCTTAAATTGTCTTTCAATATCTCAGTAGTGATTTTTGTCTTGAATGAAGAGTTTATTATAGTTTGCAGTCCAAACCTGGAAATACATGTGTGTATACACAATAGGAGCAAATTGCTCCTCCCACTTATAAGCACATAATTCTGACTACTAATTGGGGAAATAGGACATCCTCTTTCAGAGGTGCTGAATAAGATTTCACAGGTGACCTAGAAGAATTTCCTCAAGAGAAAAAAGAAAAGAGTGGATTCAAAGTCAGAATGAATTAATGAAATAAGTTAACAAATAAATAACAAGGAAAGAATTTTATTGAGAGCAGGGACAGATTATGGAAAAATAGATGGCCTTCTGTCTAACATTATATAAAATGTACTGAGATTAGTGACTTAATATTAGACTAAGGAAGTAGGAACTGCTCCTGAACCATTGTATTGAAATTTGTCACACCTAAAGGGAGAATAGGAGACTGACTACACAGAGTCTACACTGACTACACAGACAGGATTATAGATCCCATATCAGTTTAACCATATACCAGAAAAATGGATCAACCGCTGAAGCTAGGGCATTAATAGATATTGAGGTAGAGGCTTCTCTTATATGAAAACCCTAATAAAATTTAAAATGGAATCCTTATTACCATCACAGGACTAGGAGGAGCTGAAATACCAGCCAGACAAGTTAAGCTAATGCTGAAAATTGTGTAGTTATCTAAAATGTAATATACAGTGGTAATTGTACCTGTTCCTAAATATATTATTGGGATAGATATATTGAAACATATGACTTTAGATTTGCCCGAGGGAAGATACCAAATTGCAGTAAGGAAGATGGGAATTCATGCATTTCTGGTGCATAAAATAAAAGTAGATCCTGTCATTTTACCTAAACCTTCTGAAATAATCACTTTAAAACAGTATCACATGCCAGGTGGGCAAGATGAAATTGCCAATACTAAAAGGTATATATGTTGAGGTGAGAGTCTTAAGTCCCTACAACCACTCAATGAAATAATCCTGTCTGATCAGTAAGAAGGTCAGATGGAACATGGAGAATGACAGTGGGATGACAATTGAATACGGTGACTCATCTCGTGTATACTTCTGTTCCAGATACTGTTTTTTTCATAGAAAGAATCTAGAAATATGATGGGACTTGGTAAGTAGTTATTGATTTAGCCAATGCTTTCCCTACTATCCCAATAGATTCTAAACAATGGAAACAGTTTGCTTTTACTTGGCAGGGTAGATAGCACACTTTCACTCGCTTACCACAAGCATATCTGCATTACCCTATGATTTGTCACAGAGTCGTGACTGGGCATTTGGATGAATTAGAACTTCCTGATGTGCAACTTGTTCACTGCATGGATGATATTGTTTTGCAGGGAAGGGGTGTGGAGGAGAGGAGTTTGTTGCTTTCAGTTCAGCATGTGAGAAACAGAGGGTGGGAGGTTTGGCCCTGCGGGGGATCAGGGAATAGCTCAGGCAGCAAGGTTCTTGGGCATACAATGGAGTGGAGGGTTGCAGGGGAATTCTCCCACAAGCCCAATGGGATCAGGGCTTTTACCCTCCCAACCAATAGGAGGGATGCCCAGGAGTTTGTGGGACTACTTGGATGCTGGAGACATCATGTACCCTATTTAGGACAGATTCTGAAATCCTTGTATGGCATTACTAGAAAGAAATGTGAACTTGATTGGGCACCTTAGCAGAGTGAAAGTTTTGAGGAGGTCAGGGCTGCTATGCAATTGTCCCTAGATTTGTAGCCTGTGCAGAGTGGCTCAGTGGAATTGCAGGTAACTGTGCAGGAAGAATATGCAGGCTGGAGTTTATGCAAGGACAGGGGACCAAGATGTACCCTTGGGATTTTAGTCTTGGAAACTCCCTGCATGTGGAATTCAATATACCCCTTTTGAAAAGCAGTTGTTGGCTGCATGCTGGTTCTGGGAGAGGACTGATCAATTAACTCTGAACCATGAAGTGGTGTTGAGGCCTAGATTCTGGGAAGACAAAGCTTAACAGACACAACAACATGCACATTGCTGGCAACATTATCAATTCACCATCTGCCTGTGAAATCAATACAGATGCACAAACAAGGTCCAGCAAAGTCCCAGGAACTCCACAACCATCCTCCAGGACTTCTGTAAACAGACAACCAGAAAATCCTCTTTCAGGGATTCCAGTAATGTCCTAGGGCTTCTGTATTACAAACAAACATCAACACAGACAGAACAGACACAGTGTTGGAATATCACAAGTTTTCTTCTTCTTGACTCTGCCACCATAAAAGTTCTCTTCTCAGTTCTTTTTTTAGTTTTCAACATTCATTTCCACAAGATTTTGAGTTACAATTTTTTCTCCCCATCTTTCCCCTACCCCCACCCCAAAATAGCAAGCCTAATGAATACCCTATTCCCCCAATCTAGTCTCTCTTACATACTCCCCCTTCACTCCCTAACTTCCTAGTAAAGCAATATGGATTTCTGTACCCTAGTACCTGTATATCTTTCCCAGTTGCATGTAAAAAAACAATTTTTAAACATTTTTTTAAAACTTTGAGTTCCAGATTTTTTCCTTCCATCCTCACCCACCCCCATTGGGAAGATAAGCAATTCAATATAGATTATACATGTGTAGTTACCCAAATCATTTCCATAGTAGTTATATTGTGAAAGACTAACTATATTTCCCTCCATCCTATCCCACACCTGCTTATTCTATTTTCTCCTTTGACCCTATCCCTTTTAAAAAATATTTGCTTCTAACTACCCTTTCCCCCAATCTGCCCTCCCTTCTACCTTCCCCCACTCTTATCCCCTACCCCCCTATTTGACTGCGGGAAGATACCCAATCGAGTATGTATGTTATTCCCTCCTTAAGCCAAATTCAATGAGAATCAGGTTGTCCCCTTCCCTTTCACCTTGCTCCTCTTCCCCTCCATTGTAACAGTTTTCCTTCTTTTATATGAGATAACTTACCCTTATCTATCATTCCTCATCTTCTTCTCCCAATAAATTCCTCTCTCACCTCTTAATATTTTTGATATCATCCCTACGTATTCAAATCATTCTGTACCCTCTGCCTATGTATACATGAACATACAAATCCCACACTGTACATATATATATATACATACATACACATACATCCTCTTATGCATGCATAAATGTGTATGCATACATATATACATATAAATTCCTTTAATCTATCCTCATACTGAGAAGTGTTATGAGTTACAATTATCATTTTTCCATATAGGAATGTAAATAGTTCAACTGCAATAAGTTCCTTATGATTTCTTTTTCCTGTTTACCATCTCATGCTTTTTGTATTTGAAAGTCAAATTTTCTGTTCAGCTCAGGTTTTTTCACCAAGAATGCTTGAAAATCCTTTATTTCACTGAATGACCATATTTTTCCCTATAGCATTATACTCAGTTTTGCTGGGTAGGTGATTCTCGGTTTAAGTCATAGCTCCTTTGATCTCTGGAATATTGTATACCAAGCCCTTTGATCCCTTAATATAGAAGCTGCAAGGTCTTGTGTTATCCTGATTTTTGTTTCCACAATACTCAAATTGTTTCTTCCTGACTGCTTGCAGTATTTTCTCCTTGACCTGGGAACTCTGGAATTTGCCTATAATATTCCGAGGAGTTTGATCACCTCTTGAAAAAGATCCCAAAAAGCAATGAATTCTTTCAATTTTTATTTTGATATTTATTTATCTGGGACTAAATATTTATTATCTATATTATATTATAAATTATATATAATATATATTATTACAATATTAATATAATATATAATTATATAATACATAATCATATAGTATATAATCATATAATATATGTAATGATAATAATATAATGATCATATAATATATAATCATATGATAACATTGATATAATATATAATATTACATATATATAAATATATAAGTAAAAATAATATAAATATTTATTATCTGGGTCTAGAATATCAGGACAATTTTCCTTGAGAATTTCTTGAAGGATGATTTCTAGGTTCTTTTCTTATCATGGCTTTCAGGTAACCCAATAATTTTTTAAAATTATTTCTCCTGGATCTATTTTCCAGGTCACTGGTTTTTCCAATGAGATATTTTACATTGCCTTCTATTCTTTCATTTGTTTGAATCTGTTTTATAGTATCTTGATTTCTTATAAAGTCATTAGATTCCATTTTCCCCAGTCTAATTTTGAAAGAATTATTCTCTTCAGTGAGTTTTTAAAATTCCTTTTCCATCAGGCAAATTTGGCTTTTTAAAGCATTCTTTTCCTTATTGGCTTTTTGTGCCTCTTTTGCCATTTGAGTTAGTCTATGTTTTAAGGTGTTATTTTCTTCAGTGTATTTTTGGGTCTCCTTTAACAGGCTGTTGACTTGCTTTTCATGATTTTCTTGCATCATTCTTATTTCTCTTCCCAATTCCTCTTCCACTTCTCTTACTTGATTTTCAAAATCCTTCTTGAGCTCCTCCATGGCCTGTAACTGATTCATATTTTTCCTAGAGGCTTTTGATGCAAGAATTCTGACTTCAATGTCTTCCTCCTGTTCTATGCCTTGATCCTTTTTGTCCACAAAAAAAAGGATTCTATCCTCTGTTTTCTGCTTCTGTTGCTTCCTCATTTTGCCAGCCAATTACTTGACTTTTGAGCTCTTTGCCAAGGTAGAACTCTGCTTCCAGAATGGAGAGAGCTATGCCCCAAATAGCTGGGGGTTTTGCAGCTGCCAGAGCTATTAGATGGGTGCCCTCTCTACAGACACCATATACTCTGGCTCACTGGTCACACACCCCAGGACTACCACCTAAGACCACGATCTGGATCTAGGCAGATAAAACCAAGAGTGATTACCCTCTGAACCTGCAGGTCAAGAACTCCAGAAGCAGCCATGTGGCAGTGGCTGCAGCCACCATGCCCCTTCTGCTTCCCACCCCAGGGATAGCAGCCAGACTGCACTTGCTCCATTCCAACAAAGTTCCACACTGACATTTTACTTTGTCTTTGGTATTTGTGGATTGAGAAGTCTGGAAACCACTACAGCAGCTGGTGATTTACTGGTGTGCAGTCTGCTCCAGCCACTGCTGGTCAGGGCTGCCATGGAGCTAAAACCACAGCTCATTCAAGACTGTGTTTGGCTCCCAGAGTACTGCAATGGACCCTTCCTGCCAGCCTGCCAGGCTGCCTTCAGTGGGAGATGTGTTTCTCTCTGTCACTTTGTGAGTTCTGTAGCTCTAAAGTTTGTTTAGAGTCACTTTTTCCATGTATTGGAGGAGGTAGAAGCTGGGGCTGCGAAGAAGTCTTGTTTCTATTTCACCATCTTGGCTCTGCCCCCTAACCTCAGTTCTTCTCAATTCTCTTCTTAGTTCCTCTCAGTTCTACTCAGTTCTCAGTTCTGCTGTCTCCAGCCTGTGCCTCTCCTAAGAGGTCATTAGCTCTTCCCCTTCCTATTGTATCAGGAATAGGGGTTCACAAGTTGTAGGGTTCACAAGTTCTGCTCCTCAACAAGGACTTGATACAATCATGGGCAAGAACTGAAACAAGGTGTTAATTATTTCTTTGCTTTGACATTACATTGTCATTCCTATTTGGCCATTGTGGTACCAGATGTGCTGTGTTGATGAGGCAGATAGGAAGTAATTTGCCTGTGGAGTGCGCCAGGTTCAACTCTGAGCCATGAACAGCATTGTGAATACCTCTGTCACTTCTACATTCCTTGACATACTTTTTTGTGGAGTTCTATTTCTCTTTCAACTTGGAACCAAGGACTGTGGGTAAGGTTATTTATACATGTAAACTTCAATTTTTATTTTGTAGTTTAGCTTCTGGCTACAGTGCCCTGAAACCTTGAGGCAGATAACTTTGGTAACTGAAAGTAACCATGTAGAATATGAATACTCCAACCTAAAAAGTGGCAAAACATGGCCACTGACTTGGCCTTCAATATTTTGGTTGTCATCCTGGACTTTCTCCATCAATGTCCTGCCCAAACTTCAGTATTCAGAACTGATCATAGGATTTGAACTGTGGTATCCTCAGGAAAGTGGATAGCTGACAGAAGATGAAAAGAGCTTAATAAACTTTAAGGTACAAACAATAAGCTGTTATTGATGTTCTGTGAGGATGCCTTAAGAGAAATTATGCAGAATAATGGGGACAGTCATTGTGGATCCCTTAGGGCAAGATTCATGGAATATCTATTACCCATAATCAATAGCCATTTATTCAAGAAGTCTTAGTACTTAGTACTTAGTACTTAGTATTTTCATCTTTTCAGAGAAGATGTGCAATTTGATTTGGAGTAGACAGACACAGCAAGAAACCAATTCCAACCTTGAAATCTGTTATTCTGGAGTTCACAGCAATTCTACACGATCTTCATTGGGTCATTTCTAAGTACTAAGATTTGATAGGACTATAGGTCTTTTAAGGACCTCTGACCAGGAGTCAAACAACTTTATCTTCTGGGATTATGTTTCATGATATAAGCTGATTGTTGAGTATGTGATTCTTCCTGTTTATTCTCATTATTCATATTCACTCTGGCTATATTTGTCTTCCCA
>CM053602.1:63273944-63290504 GCA_028646575.1 Pseudocheirus occidentalis | reverse complement strand
TCTACTGGATTATATGTTGGGGGAGAGAGAATTTCACCAATTGAACCAGATGACCACTGAGGCCTCTTTGAACTCCAAAATGATAATGTGAGAAGATGTTTGAGGTTGAGACCAACAGTCTTTAGATTCACTAGAAGTAACTGAGAATGGAAAACAGGAATCTGGTGATGAGTTAGGATACAGATATAGAATCAGTTGGGCTTAAGGACTGATTACTTAGCATCTTGTTTGAATGGGTCTTCAATAAAACTAGAATGAGCCTGAGGCTACTAGGCTGTGTTGCCAAATACCCACATCCTGAGCCAAATAGGAATTCTTCTTCCCCCTTCTTCTTCAGGGTCCTTGGTGGACATACCCTTCTCTCTGGGTGTCATCCTACCAGGGCAAGGTTTAGTGCCCCCTCTTCTTCTAATGTGCTATGTGACCTAGGGTGTTGGTAAAAACCAGGTGGAAGGAGCAGCTGTAGAGTCTGAGGCCACTGTTGCCACTCATCTTCTCTCCTGCAGCAGTGACCTCGGCTCTTCCCTCCCTCATTCACTCTCCTCCTGTACCTCAAGAGTCTTCTTCTTTTGTGGTAAAGAAGAAATATTACTGCATTTGGAGTTTGAACCCTGGCTCTGACACTTGCCACATTTTTTTATTCATATCCTCAGTCCCTTCATGTGTAACATGAGGGGAGGGTGGTATATTGTCAAGGCAATATTCACAGCACTGACCATGACTATGAATATGCCATTATGGTTCTGAATTGCAAAATATAACAGACTTTCCATATAGAAGACAGAAGCAAAACATGTATTCAGATTCCACAAAGCCAAATCCCAACACCAGAAAACTGAATCCATCATAACAACAAAGAAGTTAATACATGTTATCACTGCAGAAATCAACACTGTCCCAAAGGCTTTTCCTTCCTTGGGCTTTCCCACAAACCCTTACAATGCTAGCTATCTGCTTGCCTGCATCCTCTCTCTCCCTCTGTCCTGACTGCTCTGACTCATTCCCTGTTCCACCCATTCAGCAAACTCTTCCCACCACAGGCTCCATGTGAGTATATTCTTCCTATTAAGGGGAAGGGAAGATCTCCAACTCATTACCATTATAGTACGGTAGATAATCTCTAAAGTTCCTTTAACTTGATGATTTTCAAGTTTTCCTTTTCATGCCTTTCATCATCTTTGACTCTCTGAAATAACCAGAATAAAGGCATCATCTCCTTTACCATTTATTCCAAGGTTAGTTTGTCACCTCTTACATATGCTGAAGATCAGGGCTAGGAGGATGAGTTGATATTAGCCTTTCAGTCCTTCCCCCTGCTGCCATTGCTCCCTCTTCAAACTCCATTCTACCCTCCATGCCTTGGCTGTTGTTATGTATTGACCTCCATACTATTCTCCCTCTGCCTTGACTTCCATATGTCTGATCTTCCAGACCCCAACCCCAGTTTTTACAAGCTCACTGGCTTCTCAGTGACTGAATCCTGTCTCGTATGACTCATATCTGTTTGACCTCAACCAAACATAAGAGCAGTCATCCCTTAAGAGCCCTCACTTTGGGCTGCTTGACAAAATCTACCCTCAGAACTCATTTCCAGGTATGGTTCTGACTTTCACAACTCTACAAATGTTGACAGCAGACCCTTCTCTTAAAGTAGAATATACTTTACCTTCTCAAAGTAGTGAACTGGGGGTTTCCTATCTCCTACATGACTTGAATGTCTCAGTCCTGAGCATGTAGGTTGAAATTTCTTGATATCATGCCTGAAGCTACATTCAGCTCTGCATCTTGCATTCACTATATGAGGCAGCAGTGAGGGGCAACATTCTCATATGCAGACAAGCCAACTATCAGGGATTTCCAAGGGAAAATCAGAGCAGATAATGACAATTTAGGGCAAATCATCCTCTAGGCAAAGTGTGATATTATTATGCCAAGCAGAAGCAACTTCCAAGGTTCAGATTAACAGCATAGCAAACCCCATTTATTCAGCAAACATTCACAGAACAGAGAGAGTCAAAATACAGTATAACTCATTCATTTAGCAAGTAAATTCTCAATTAAATCCAGGTACTACTCAACCCCTAGACAGTACATTCATTTAGTCAGTGAAAGTCTCTTCTCAAATGGAGATCAGTTTCCAGTCATAAACAAAGTACATTCATTTGGTCAATCACAGAGCACAAAAAGGCCAAAGGTTTCCCACCCCTGGACACAACGTAATTACAATACCATCCATTAACACCAAGCACTTTCTCAAAAGGGAGCAGGAGAGCACAAAAGGCTTAAGCCATAACAAGGTCAAGATATCATCTCAGCATTGAAAACCCAAGGAAAGGCTATTCTTTCATCTCCACTCAAGGCAAGCCCTTAGCAATCTCAGTTCCTGGGGAGACAAAGCTCAACAAAGCCATAGCCAGTGTCCTCATCAAGTCACTCTTTGCCTGTAGAACAGTCCCACAACCCCTGAAAACATCAGCAAGGCCCTTTTTCAGGATTTCTGTGAAGGTACCACAACAAAATCCTCCGTCAGGGCTTCTGAACCAACAGCCAGGTTCCAGTATCTCTACAACAGCAGCATTGTCCTTCACTGTCAGGTGAATCTGGAAAAACAACATCAAAACAGACAGACAAAATACCGGCATCATAGCCATGCCTCCTCAGTTCTCAGCAGCTCCGGGTGGCAGTTCTTAAAAGTCCTGGGCAGCTCCAGTGAGCGCTCAACAGTCTTTCTCTCAGCACCTAAGGCTCCACAATACTGGATACTGCTCTCTCAAAGGTCCTTCTGGTCTCTTCTCCCAATTCACGGCTCCTCCCAGTTCAGCCCTCTCTCTTCACATCAACAAGTCCACCCCACAAGTGGGATTCACAATCTCTGGGTTTTAACACTCAACACAAAAACCAAGCCAATACAGGGGCATCTCCAAATTCCATTACCATCACAGATATACAAGACAGAGCATTAAATGCCCATAGGATGAAATGGAAAATTTTATTAGAGGAAAAGAATTTAAACGGGCTGTTTTCCATCATATTGTATGTTGATGCATGAGAGAAAGCTAAGACTAGAAACTGCTTCCAAAAATAAACATTTATTGGGCCCCTATTATGTGCCAGGTACTGGGCATACTAAGACAAAAATGAGATTCCCTGCCCTGAAGAAGTTAACAAGACAAAAACATGGATAGTAATTTGGGGGTCTGAGGGAAATTCATACTTGACATATCTGAGAAACCTCAGGTGACTTTTGAATGGAACTTTAAAGAAAGAGAATCTAAAAAGTGATTAAAATAAAGAGGTAGAACATTCCAGTCATGGAAGAGGCGGGGCAGCAATGAAGCTTTTTTTTTAATCATTATTAGCTTTGTCTGCTCTCAATTTGTAACCAGCAATGGTAAATGTAGAGGGCAGTTGGGTTGGGAAAGACTTGCCCTCTGGGAGGATTGAGTCTTCCTCTTTCCAGTTTTCAGATAAAAACCTTTCCTTTGGTCTCTGCCCCTTTCTTCCTGTCTTCTTCCATATTGCTTGGAGATTATAGAAGAAGCTGGAGATTATGTTGAAAGTAGCCCAGTCCTGTGGCAAACAGAGCTCACATCAGGAGGCCAGTCCAACACTCCTCTAAATCAACAATTGTACCCTTAACTTCTTATTGTTTTTTAGTGGGCTGAAATGCAGATTTTTAGTTAATATTTCTAAAAATATCCATTTATACAATTGAATTAATAAGTGAATAAAACAAAAGTCAGACCTTGGTGCTCAAGCCTGCTGAGCTAAGAAGAATCCCCACATCACCTACCTCTGGTGCGCGTCTCCAACCTCAGCATCCTCTTGAGGCTCCTCGGGATCCTGAGATTCTCCCGGATAAGGACAGATAACCCAGTAACCTCGTGGAGTTACAAAGTTCTTTATTGCATATCTCTTACTGTGATTAATGTGCCTTCATGCTTCATATCCCATCCCCCTCCTCTTTCCTTGCTCTTTTATTAACCATTTGTCTCCCTTCTATCACATGTCTCAGACATAGCCACTTCGTACAGGCGGAGAGCAAAAGTCTGTTGAATAAAGCAGACTCCATACCCCACGCCTCCTGCCCCCCCCAAGGTACCCAGTTCCCGTGGGAAGGAGTCCTGGGTCCTTGGTAAGGAGAGGAAGGGACAGGGGCAGAATCAAATTACGGATGCCTCTTTAAACACGTGCCAAGTATTAGGCACGTCTGCAAGGCCACGCTGACCAAGGCCAGATATCTGGTTTTCAAGGCAGACTTAGAAAACTAGAAGGGGCCTTTCAAAGGGGTTTTCTGAAGGAAGGAGTTTCTGAAGGGAATTGCCAGAAGGGGTCCTCTCAGGGGGGAACCCCTGTCCTGTACACCTTGGTACCTACTGAAAATATATATCACTTAGTCTTTCTCTAATAATGCCAAATATAAAGAGAGGAAAGGTCACAATTGTGAAGTTTGGTTTATCCTCTTTAATACTGTTTATTGATTTTTGAACCCCCCCCAAATGTCTTTACATATGTATACAAACAATAATGTTGAAATAGCATTTATGCTTGCAAGAAATTTTGTAAAGTCTCTTTCTTTCTTTTCCTTTATAACTCATTTCCTCTCACATTTTCCCTCACTGAAAGTGAGAATGTTAAATTAAACATTGTTCCCTTTCCACCTCAGCTTCCATTCCAGTCTTCTATCCTGTTTTCTTTTTTTGTGATGCCCATTATGCATATATGCCTCTCTTTCTTCTACTTGAACTCCCCCAAAGCTTTATTATGAAATTCATTGATTAACCAAAAGAAGTGTATTCTGGATGTGTATTCTCATCTTCCTTTCTACTTTCTTTAGGGAATTTCCCTTTATTTTCATGTCTAGATATTCTAGGGTTTTGCATATCAAAAACTTATTTAAGGTTGCTACCTTCTTTGAGCAGTTCAAGTAAATTTCAAGAAGTTGTTGATTACTTGTCCTTTTCAAAAGTAAGATAGGAGTAACTACCTTCTGCTTAAAAAAAACATCTCTTTCCAAAATTTCAATTGCTCAGCTGCTGTTTGATAGGGGCTTCTTTGACTAGTTCTTCAAAAAATTATTGTGTGATTCAAAAATTAAAGAACTATGTAACTCATCTCCTCTATCCCAGGAAGGAAAGAAAATGAGACCTGATAACCTTCAGAAATGAAAGACCAGTGCTGGCAGGTCCAAGGGCTGAGACCTGGACCCCAAGCGCTGAGATATGAACCAGAAAATTGAGGATGGTATTATGTATTGGGGAAATATTGTCGTAGTAGGGATTAAAGACCATTTTTCCCAAAGTGCTTCTCTCTTTAAAAGCCAGCAGGGAGGACACAAAGATAAACTTGGGGCCTTGGTGAAGCCTTGATGATGTTTGGCTTGACTAAAGAATAAAGAGGAGATTATGCTCCGTAAAAAATGAGCATCCTAATAGGGGAGAAGGAGGAGGAGGAGGAGGAGGAGGAGGAGGAGGAGGAGGAGGAAGAGGACTGCAGCCCCAGGTCTCAGAACTTGTAGCTGCAAGACCAAGATCACTCTTTCATCAGTCTCATCTTGTAAGGAATCTCCCTCCACACAAATGCTGATCCTGACTCTTAGCTCTTTCCTTGGGCAGCCAGCTACCAAGAAGCCCTAGACTTTGGGTTTTGTCCATAGGCCTTGGTCCCTGGAGGAGGCCCACAGAGTTAGCCTTGGATTTAGGTTCATCTCTTGGGCCACTCCAAGAACCTTGTATGTTCTGGTTTACATCACCTTTCACAAACTGTCTCCTACCTGAAATTCAAAAAATTTGAATCTATGGCCCTTCAGGTCTTATTTAATTTCTTTTTCTATCCTTTAAGCTGAAGCACTGGGATGTTTGCTTTTATCTTTGGACTGTAATTTGGCTCTCCTTGTTGGTAATAGGTATTGCTTGAGGGAATTGTGTCTGTTTGGGAGTAACATGAAAAGCTTTAGGCAGAGGTTGGTATAATACTCTTGAAATCGCAAATAGGACTCCTCTAAGTTCAATAGAGAGTATCTTCCTTGTTTGGAATCCAATTTATCACATAATTCCATTTCAGACTGTTGTCATTCTAGAGTGATGCCCTTTTCCCTTTATACTGAATTCTCCCTTCTTCCTGGGAAAAGTTGGCTTCAGTGATGGATAATGCAGCTATTTTCCAAAATGAAAGAGCCTTGGATCTCCCTTTGGTTTCTTGACAGGCATGACTCTGTCACCCCATCCCACTCCAAACTACTACATTCTTTTCCTTAATCTTGTTTCAGAAAGTTTTCATGATTAAAAAAAATCTGGGTGGATCTGAGCATGATAACAAAGGGAGATAAACCTAAATGCAAGGCTAAAATAGAAACCAGTTGCATTTCTGAGGGAAGAAAACATATATTACATATATTATATAACTTATATGGATATATACTCTGCAAGATCTACTCAGAGGTTTTTTTCTACAATCTCCTATGCCTGTATGTTTTTCCTTTGTTCCTGGATAAATTCTCTTTTCATTCCACTTCTGATTGAATGCTTTGGTCCTGATGACATTCTGACCTTTGTAAAACGAATCATGCAGTATGATTACTAGTGTCCTTGAAATCTCCACCCTTGTTCCACAATGTCTATTGTGAGACTAATGTCTCCTGATAGTGCAGCAAGAGACAATCTTTTGATGAGATTGGTTTTGTGCTACTGTTATTAAAACCACATACGCTTCCATGGAGGGGAACTTTGAAGCTGTACCCTTTGTTGGGAATTTTTCAGCCTAGAGGTACTGAGATCTTCCTAGAGATTCCCACCTTGGTCTACTGGACTAGAGATCAATAAAAAAAGAGAACACTAGATAATAAAAAGTATGATTGGTACCACTTGATGGAAAGTTACCAAATTGCTACCAGCTCTACAGAAAAAAGGAAAATACACACATATACAGGGTTTTACAGATGTGGGACAGTATTGGTTGAGAGCAAATTCCAAAAAGGAAAAAAATTGTCACCTGTAGAGGAGAAAGATGGAAGAAAGTGTAGCTTTCTTCAGAATTTCTGCACAATTCATATTGTATAGAGTTCAAACAAAGGCATAAGGACAAGCAATTGGATAACCAATACGTAGAAAAGGGTACATGAAATATGTATGCGCAGGTAAAGTAATAGTATGCTCAGTAAAATTTTATTGAAGTCACACTGTTAGGTTGACCCAAAATACAAGTTTTGTTTTGTCTTATTTTAGGTAGATCCAAGAACTGGGTAGAATCTAAGCATTCCTTGCCACCATCTCTCACTTCCCTAGTGTAACAATAATGCAATACTCACAACACCCACAATGAGGGACACTAGTCAAGTTATAGCCTCTCAGTTCCCTAAGCAGCATCCATGAGCTCCAGAAGCCATACAATCCACAACCAAGGCTGAACTGGGGAGACTACAGCAGAACATGTGACACTAGAAAGCTAAAAAAGCAGCTGATGCCTTGGATAATTTCAAAGAATGCATTGTTTCTCTTACTCAGATGGACCTAGGCTGGGATAATTTAGAAAAAGGAACCACATGACATGCCAAATCTTCCCAACTGGGAAGGTATTGTCGATGTTTCATAAACTGCTATTGAAAATAAATGCTTAGCACTTCCTTTAATGATGATGTCCTGTAGAAAGTAGTTGTTCCTCCATTAGGACAAGAGATGTTTGTAAAGGAAGGCCTGTTATTAAATTTCGCTGGTCAGGCAAAGTAAAGAGTTTTACAACAATATAACAAGGATAGCACACAGAAAACAATATCTTAGGGTGGGGCTTGAGCACAAACTCCCCATCATTCCACCTCGAACAAATGGGATCCCAAAATCTTGGGGTAAGGGGTGAAGGTCTCTTCTTCCATGGCTACTTGCTACTGAAATTGGATGTAGAGCTGTCCCTGTCCCAAGATGTCCCATTTGAGAGGTCAGTTCCTTAGCCAGCATTTAGAATGTACTTGATGCCAGGTCTAGTGGTGACATATCAGAGTTGTACACAGGGGGTGACATCCAGCTTAAACTAGAAGGCATTTACATGTGGAGGGTATCAAGCCTGCAGAAACAAATCTAGCAAACAAGGCCAACAGACAAAAAGCAAAGAAGTAAAAAGAAGATAATAGCCAGATACAAGGTAGACATAGGAGCAGTCACGCTTCTGCAGTACATGAGTTGACTATTGTATCCTCACTCATGGGAGCATATATGAGTTAAGGGTACAATTTTGTAATCATCTTCTCCCAAATAAACAATAGTTAGTTGCAGTGTTATCCCTCCCATGTGCTATGATCTCCGCAGTCTTTAGAATATCATCTGGTTTCCATTTTACCCATACTTTAGCTCCCATTTTTATTTAATCGGGAGAACCAAATCCTTCAGTTCCTCTGATAGTCATTTTGGAAGGAGGGTCAGTTTTTACAAGTTGTACTGTTTTTCAAGGAATGATAATCACTTGAACTATTCTCTCACGTTCACAAAACTGTATGGGCTCCTCACCTAAATTATGGAATGTCACAATTATTTCTCCTTGATAATTAGAATCTATTATTCAAACCAATACATGTCTTCCTCAAACTGCTAATCTTGATTTGGGTAAAATCTGTCCAAAGTGATTTTTAGAGATTCTTACGCATATTCCAGTGGGGAGTTTTCTTATTTCTTTTCTGTCCAACCAAAAGTACTCTAAACAATGTAAATAATACCCTACTGAACCCAGCATTCCTGAATACAGTGCTGGGACATCTGGCCTCAAAGACCAATACTCAGTATTTGGGATCTTATATGTTTGTTTTCTAATTTGCAGACTTGGGGGTCATCATCCTTGCTAGAGGTATACTTCCTCCCAGTGGTCTATTATTCAAATTGCGCAAAGCCATGAACAAATTATCCTTCCAATGTTGATACGAATTATTGGAACTTAGCTTCGTTAACTGTTCTTTCAATAATCCATTCTTTCTTAATTTTTTTTGTTTGCAAAGAAATTCAGAATTGAAAGTAACTGAATTTATTTAACATAAATGTAGTTGTTTTTTTCCCCATTATCAACCTTTAAGTTGTAACTTATCCATTTGGAGACATCTTTCTTCTTAGTTATACACTAAATAAGTGACATTATATGTTACTAGTTCAAAATAAGAGCTATGTTTTCCTTTACATCAAAACTTCAATTACTACTCCAAATGAGAGAGGGATGATAGTGCCTTAGAATCAGGAACACCAGCCTCCTCTTTAGATCAGTAATTTGCTTCCTTCAGAAATTACTTCTAAAATATGATATGACAAGGGTGACATGACAATGTCCTCACTAAGACAATAACATGCCCTCATCAGGACAAAATATAAGCAGTAGTAGGCTGGTTTCTCAATAAACCCATTCTTTCTCCTTGATTGATATAGGAAAGTTCTCACAATAAGGGGCTGAAGAAACTACCACACCCAGGGACATTAGATAGCAGTTGACTATCACTGGTGGTGGCTAACAATCCTTGCCATCTCATCTCTAAATGTGCTAATGTTATCCTGTCTCTTTGTGACCTAAGGGTTGATCATTTCAGTTTGAGAGAGTCCAGAGAAAATGGCAGTGGCACTGGAGGAACTGAAAAGGTTCTGGTGAATTAAACTCATTCTTCCCATAGTCATTTGCTTTCAATAAAGTCATATAGTTTCCACCACTGAGAAAACTGCAGCACCTTTTTCCTCTGCTTACCAACGTTCTCTTGGATTCCCTTCCTCCAAAGTCTTGTTTCAGCATCCAGCATACCACTAATAATTTCCTTTCCAAAATAATGAGGAAACTTCTGCTGGTCTTCAATAACATGGGCAAAGCCTCCTTGAAGACCAAAATCCACAGAGAAGTAAGGCAGACCTCTGGGTACAGATTTTCAGATATCTCTTGAAGACAGATCAATTAATTTCTTGTTCATAGACCACTCTTCATCAGATTCCATTATAGCTTTCTTAAAGTAGATGGGAGCCATATCTCCAACTTCCTTTGGCAGAGGAATACACTCGTAAACCATATAACATCGTTTGTTCATGCTCATATTTGTTTCTAAAAAGATGCAGTCTAGTTCTTTATCTTCAAACATTCTCACCAGTGCCTTTCTGAAACTCTGGATTTCCTCCCAAACGTCTTCATCCAATACAGTAGCTGCTGTATGATGTTGCAATGGGACTATCAGGCGATGCCCTTCAGTAAGTGACTGACAATGGGGCATCTATTGCAACAATAAGATGTTTGAGAAGCTGAGAACTATTGAAACAATACGGACACTTCTCCATTTGTGCAGCAAGCTTCTGATGCTCTGAGATTGCTTTTTTTTCCCTGTTTCTCCTCATCACCACCAAAATATTCCTTCTTGCCTGCTTTTGAGACAAACATGTCATCAGACTGTAATATTCTTTATCAGTTTTCTCGGTAAGCTTAGATGTCATCTTTATGAAAGCTCTATTTTGATCTTCTGTTGTTCCCATCTTTTCATTTTTAACCAAATCATTTAAGCTTAAGTCATCATCATTGTGAAAATATCTGACTCGCTGCTTATCTATGTGTGTTGTGACTGTCTGTTTTTTCCTTCTTCCTTCCTTGTGTTCCAGAGATGTTCCTGGTGTACTCACTGGCCACACCCTTCCATAATGATCTGTTCTGACAAGGACCACTTCCTGTTCTTCCAGCAAGCTTTCACCCTCCATCTCAGATTTTCTTGTTGATTCTCACATTTTTATTTCTTTTAATTTGCATGCTTTCCCAAGTTGTGCTTTAAGTTGTACTGCTAAGTCCATTTTCTCCATTAATTCTGCCTTGATAATCTTGGCTCCAAGTTTATTCATCTCATCTTCAGTCAGAAGATGACTTGGTCCATCTTCTGAACTGTATCCTGATAATGAAGTCTTTAATTCCTTTAGAAATTATCTTTTTTCAGGGGGAGGACTTGGATTTTCTCCCTGTGATTTTTCTTTCCTGTTCTTTGAAATTTCTTGATTATATGCAGTACTTTCAGCGGTTTTAAATAACTTTTGATCTGAATTCTGTTTCTTCCCTTCACTCTTTTCATGGCTTCATGAGAATGAAATTTGTTCAGTGCTTTCATCAGGTTTTAGAAAACTATGGTGCAAAGAGTTTTGACCTAACAATGCTGAGGAGCTAGGTGGTTCAGAATCTCTACTGTGAAATGATAGCTCATCACCTTCAGAAGGTCTCAAGAATTTATGTTTGATATGTCCAAGGAAAGAAAAGTCTGGTTTTTTCCTTGTATTATAATCTTTTCTTAGTTGATATGATTCACTTCTATCTGGTTCTATAAATCGTGACCGATTATCTTTCTCACCTCCTCTTGATTTATCTTTACTAGATACCTGATCACTTGTTGTATGTACTTTGCTGTAACTGCCACCTGAATATTCACTATGAGTGTCCCTGTTTGTGTCACCTATAACATGTTTGTCCATGTTTTGTTTTTTGATTTCCTGACCAATCTGCTCTTTATCTGAGTATCTTGACTTTCTCCACCGTTCTCTTCCATAGCTATCACTTTTTGATGCTGCTTTATTAGCTTCTTCCAGTCTCAACTGAAACGTCTCCATTGACCAATATCTTTCTGCTACAACATTCTCAAAATTTCTATTTTGTATCTCAGCTTGTTCTTTCATTCTTTGGCAGGACTTTTTAAGCCAACTTAATCCACCATCTTCTACCAGTGAAACTTTAGCAACTGATGATGGATTAGCATCTCCTGGTGGCAGGCCTGTTCCACCATCTTTCCCATAAGGGTTCAGCTCTCTTTCAGTAAGTCTAGACTGCTCAGTTGCTTGGACTTTCTCTTGCTCTCTTTTCTTTGCACTCTGTTTTTCATCTTTGAGTGATGATGACAAAACAGTTTTAACAGACATAAAATCAAAGGTCATCCATTCATCTCTCTGCACAATTTGGGAATCTTCTTTTTCATCTGACTCTTCCTTCTTAACCTTCCATGCTTTTTCTGTGGCAGTTTCCTGCAATGAAACTGCTTCAACCCATTCAACTTCAGAACTTGATGAACTATCAGATGATTCATTTTTTTCATGTTTCTGCTTCTTGCTCTTTTTCTTCTTCTCTTTCCTAACTTTTTTAGAATGTCTATCCTTCTTCCTTTTTTTCTTCACAGAATGTTCCTGTGATAGTTGTTCAGCTTGCTCATTCTCATCAGCTAATTTCCATGTGTCCTCACCTCGGAGTCGCTTAAGTTCTTTGCGCCTCTCTAATTTCTCAAATTCTGCTTTAGCCTGTTGCAGGACCTCAGCCTGAGCCTGTCACTTCTGTTCTTTCTGTTCTTTGATGCTCCTTGCACTCTCAAACCTGGCCCTGGAAGCCGCCGTTGTTGTTGTTGTTGATTCATTCATTCATTCTTTCAATTATCACAGTGTAACACCATGCAACTTAGCCTTCCAGGCAGCAGAAGCCACTTCGGCCTTCACTAGATTATGGTCTCAAAAAGAGCTCCAACTCAGTTATTCAGCTTCCAGATGCTGGGAGAAAAACTCTACCCCCCCACCCCAGCCTCTCACTTAAACAAGATGCTAAATTGAATTAAGGTGCCAAGTGCCTGTTTACTAAGTTCCAATACAAAGAGACATGGAAGATCTTCAGATTCCATTAACACACCTAGTTGGGGGTGGGGTGGGGAGAGTGCTGTGAGATCAACATGATCTCTATGGCAAATTTTGAGTTAGACTATTTCTAACCACATAAAGCTAAATTTAAAAAAAATAGTAATTTTTTAAAAGTATTTTTCTCTGCAGTAAGAGGCTAAAGGAGTCTCCTGGGTCAGGCTGCTCAGCTACTTTTTTTTATTAGGGAGGTTCAGTGATAGGGGCCATATGTAAGGTGATTTGGGGTGGGGTATGAATGTCTTAACCTTGGGGTTGTAACTTCTAATCCTTGTGTAGACTAAGATCAAGTCTGTTCTGGTTGGGTTGCTTCCCATAGCTAATCTCATCAGAACATCTTGGTGGAGCCAGTATCTAGTTTACCTCATTAGAATGTCTAGGTGGGATGGAGATATAAGAAAGTATGAGATGGAATCAGACTAAGAACCTGTCTTTACTGGCACAACTATAACAGGCTACATTTCTTGGACCTCAACTATTTCTGGGAAGATGGTTTCCCCAAACTCACAGAACAGGTTCTGTCCATTTCTCCCATACTCTCTTAAAGTAGGCATATCTACCATTAGAATTCAAGAACATTGAGAATGAATGAAATTCTAATTGATGAGTGCTAAGGAAATATAGATAGTATTCAAGAGAAGAGAGGATGAAAGTTGTGGCATAGAATAAAGATCTATGGATTTAGGGGTCAGGGAGACCCATGCTTGAGTCTTGGTGCTGATGGTTGTCTAGTTGTTGAGTTTAATAGGCTTTACTTCTTGAATTATTCATGTCAGAAATTACATATGACTTAATCATCTTTCTCAGATGGTTTAGCTTCACCTACTGCTTATTTTGTCTACAGACATACATTTCCTGAAGTTTGAGCCCCTGTCTCTTTAGACAAGTTAACTTCTTGGAAGTTTTTCATTTTTCTATCCATGATTGTCTTTTTCATTATCTTCCCAGGTGCCATAATTCCTCTTCAATATTAAGTGCCCACTGTGCTAAGCACTAAGGAAATAAAGAGGCAAAAGAGAGTCTTTGCCCTCAAGGAACTTAGAATCTAATTTTCCTCCTTTGCTTCCAAAGTTCCAGTTATCTGATGTGTCTTCTATCTCCCATTCCAAACAAAAAAAAAAGTTTTTTTTAAAAAAGAACTTGAGAGCAGCCCTGTAATGCCTTGCATGAGCAGCTTTCCAGAAGAATACTACTGTGAACAACTTTTAAAGTTCTTATTACACAGTATAGCAAACACTCCATTTATTTCATAACAATTCAGAGGAAAACATTCACAGAAAATAAACAGCATTCACAATAATTTGTCACTAAAATGGTCTCATAGTTTTCACCAAAGTGGTCACAATAGTTTTCAACAAAGTACAATCAATCACAAAATCATTAATTACATCGCAAAATCATTAATTCAATCACAAAATAAGTAAGTCAAAGTTCTCCACCCCTTTATAATTTTCTCATAATAAATCATAAACTTCTCAGTACACAGTATCCAAGTAAAGTCTTCTTTCTGCTCGACTCAAGGCTGGTCCTCAGCTTCCATGGTCTCTCTTCCATGGTCCAACTGTTTCCAACTGTCACCTGGGTTCAAAGGTAAGCAGCTCCTAGTTCCTTGTCCAGTTCTTTGTCCTGTTCCTGTTCCATATTGAAGTTCAGTATCCAGTCCACTTCAAATCCTTCACAGTTCCTGTTTCTGGGAACACAAAGCTCGATAGAGCCACAATAACATTCATACACATTGCAGGCAGCATCATAAATTCACTATCTGCCTATGAAGTCAACTCAGATGCATCAAAAAGTCTGAGAACTCAACACATATCATCAACATAGAAATCAACACAGACCCACAAACAAGGTCCAAGAGGTCAGCACAAATCATCAGTAAAGTCCCAGGACCTCCAAAACCCTCTTCCAAGACTTTAGTAAACATACAACCAGAACATCCTCCTTCAGGGCTTCCAGTAAGCCCTCCCAGGGCTTCTGTACAAAGTATCACCAACGAACATCAGCAAAGACAGAGCAGACAAATGGTGCTGGGATACCACAAGTTTTCTCCTTCTTAACTATGCTACCAAGAGAGTCCTCTTCTCAATTCTGACTTTCTCAGCTTGTGTTCTTCCTGATATAGGTATTAGCTCCTCCCCTTCCTGTTGCAGGAGTTCATGAATTCTAGGGTTCACAAGTTGTGGAGTTCACATATTCTGTTTCTTAACAGACTTGATACAAGGCTCGAAAGAAATTTGAACTGAAACAAGGTGTTCATTCAATAGCTGAAATAACGTGTGAACTACTGTGCTTGCCATTACAGGCCCTGACCAATAGGGGCATTGTCAGACTTGGTACTCTTGGACATGTCAGTTCTTGTTGAAGAACAGTTTACTCTTAATCAGTTTAAACCCTTGGTTGCCATCACATCATTACCTGTGTGTCAAATATTAAGTAAACTGGTGACCTAAACTTATGCCCTTCACTTTATAATTGTGAATGACTTGTTAGGTGGGTTCCCTCCCCCACAATGTATTCACCTAATCTCTATGACCAAATACTACCTTCTCATGAGATTTCTGGCTCTTCAAGAATAACCCTCAACCATGACTTGCACTGAGAGCCTGCAGTTAACATTTTTCCCACTTTCCCTCACATACCTTTTTGGCATCAGTTTCTTCAGCATTTGTTTGTTTTACAATTTGTTTCAAAGTGAAGGTCATCAACCTGAGTCATGAAAAATGCTGTTTTGAAATTTACACAATTCTCCATGTGGGACACAATAGATGCATGCCAATTGCTTTAGGATAATGGTAAAGAATGAGGTGATAAAGACTTTCTACCTCAGGACATTAAGAGAATAAAGTTCCTGGGGGTTAATGTCCTTGGTTAATTTAGAGCTTTTTCACAGATGAGTCGAATTGAATTAAATTCTTCTTTCCATAAATATCAACACAGTGTATTGTAGGTTGTACTTTATACAGCAAATGGGGTTGATCTGAGGAAGGTTCATCTCTAAATTTGAAGAGCAAGCAGTAGACTTGATATACCTTCAGAAAGTCACCCTACAATACTCAGAAGGAAGGAAAATGTCTGAATCTGCTGGAAACAAATTGATGAAGGAGTCTTTCAGACTCTACGGATAAGGCCTCCTAGCTTCCCTTTTATTTCCCATATTCTTTCTTTATGCCTTCTCTCTTTCTCAGTAGAATCTAGCAATTCTTTCTGGTGCTCCTCTCTAGCTTCTATTATCGCAATGGTTAGAGTCAGGAAGACATAGCATCAGGAAGACTTGAGTTAAATATAGCTTCAGACACTAGTTCCGAACAACCTCTGTCTCAGTTTCCTCCTCTGTAAAATTGGGGATAAGAGCATCTACTTCAGGGATTAGCATGAAGATAAAAACAAAATATTTGTAAAGTGGGGAGGGGAGAAGGAATGGACAGAGCATATTCAGGTTTCCAAAACTGTACTAACCACTTATTAGTTGAGCAGAGTATTTAGTAGATGGTTTACTTACTCTGAACTGAGTATAAAATAAATTTGAATTCTAAATTTAAAACAAAACAAAATTGAAGCCTGTTTTAGTTTCTGTCTTTGGAAGAACTGATAATGAATCAGATGATTGAGACCAATCAAGGGCAGATCCCAATCCACCATTCAATATTGACAAGTCATCCCTTCTTGTCATCTTTAGTGACCTCCTTAGTAAGCAGCGTCCAACTTGGCAAGATACATCAATGGATCATTCTTTTTTTTTAAGTTTAATTGCGTTATCATTTTCTTTTCTTTTTTTATTGTAAATTTTAATTTATTTTCTTGGTTACATCATTCATTTCCACAAGGTTTTGAGTTACAAATTTTCTCCCCTTTTTGTCCCTACCCCCCAGCCCAGAACATTGATCCCACTGTAAGACCCCTCCCACAATCTGTT
>CM053602.1:63256295-63273444 GCA_028646575.1 Pseudocheirus occidentalis | reverse complement strand
ACCCTTTTTGTTCCCAAAAAAGGATTCTAGAGTTTTATTGTTTTGATTTTGCTTCCTTTTTCTCATGTTGGCCAGTCAATTAATTGGTTGGTTTTTTTTTTTTAGCTCTGTGAAACTCTGCTTCCAAGGGGGGAAGCTCTGTTCCAAATCTCTGGGGTTTTCCCAACTGCCGGCGCTTTTAGGGGGGTGTTGCAAGTCCCCCCAGCTTTGGCTTGCTGAAAGTGCACCCCAGGACCACCACCCAAGACAACGATCTGGATCCAGGCCACTCAACGCAAGATCACTCAGCCCTGATCAATCGATTCAGCCCCCTGCTGAGTCCGCAGGCCGGGGGCTCTGAAGCAGCCTGATGGGGGCCTCCGGTGAGTCCAGCAGTTTTCTTCCCCCACTGCTTCTTTGCTCCGGGGGCAGAATGGCCGAACTGCTTTACTCCCCAAATTAATTTTCAAAGTTTCACTTTCACTAACCATGTCTGAAGATTTAAAGATCCCTTTAGGCCGGTGCTTTAGATTTTCTTTGAAGTAGTCTCAGGCTGCTGTTTGGGAGGCTCTGCTGCTCCTCCTGGCTGCCCTGATGTCTTACCTGGCTGCGGCTGAGGTTTTGGGCTGGCCGGGTCTCTGTTCCGCGGTGGGCTCTCTCCCATCCTGCTCCTCATGCCTTGGCAGATGTTGAGGTGCTGGAGGCTGTAGAACCTCTGCAGGCTGGCTGTGGGTCTTGGCTCAGCTCCTTCCCACTGCCCCAGGCCTGGCCACAGTCTAGGCTTCCGGCTGTTCCAGCCTTCACTCTGGTGGCCACGTTGAGTCCCTGCTGCCGAGCTGTCTTCAGCGAGAAGTGTGTTCTCTGTATTTTTGTGAGTCTGAGAGTCCTAGACTTTCTCTGGGCTCATATTTTATGGGTGCTTAGGGTGATGGTGTGGGAGCTGCGGGGCTTTGCTGCTTCTACGCCGCCATCTTGGCTCCGCCCCCTCAATGTTTTTCTAAAATCAACCAGCTCATCATTTCTCATAAAGCAGCAATATTTCCTCACAATCATATGCCACACCTTATTTACCCATTCCCCAATTGATGACCATCCCCTCAATTTCCAGTTCTTTACCCCTGCAATGAAATCAGATCCAAATATTTTATAAAAGTTCTTTCCCTTTCCCCTAATCACCTTGGGAAACAGATTTAAAAGTGGCATTGCTGGGTCAAAGGTTACACGTGTTTTTTACTTCTTTGGGCATAATTCCAAATTTATTTTTCAGAATGATTAGACTAGTTCACAACTCTACCAAGAGTGCATTAGTTTCCCAATTTTTTACCTGCCCTCCAGCATTTGTCATTTTCTTTTTCTGTCTGTTAGCCAATCTGAAAGGTGTGAGGTACTTCTGAATTGGTTTAATCTGCTTTTCTCTAATTAGTAGTGATTTAGAACATTTTTTCATGTGATTGATAGCTTTGATTTCTTCTGACAACTGCTTGTTCACACTTTTTGGCCATTTCTCAATTGAATAATGACTCATATTTTTATAAATTTAGTTCAGTCCCTTATGTATTTGAGAAATAGCATCTTTTTTTCAGTAAAACTTGCTGTGCTATTGATTCAAGTAGATCACTACTATATCTATATGAGAAAGATCAAAAAAGAGAGAAATATATATGTGTGTGTGTGTGAGTGTGTGTGTACATATATATACATATGCATATATATTTTAAAATAGGAGCTCTTTTCATAGTACCCCTAAATTAAAACCTTAGGGGATATTCTCCTATCAGGGAATGGCTAAACAAGTTATGGTGTATGAATATAATGGAATATTATCATGCCATAAGAAATAATGAAATAGATACTTTCAGAGGAAACTAGGAAGACCTTTGTCTACCTATTCAGAGAAAAAGAGTAGAACTAGAGGAACAAGTTATACAATAATAGCATTATAGACAGAAATAACTAGAATTCTTGTCAGTGAAATGATAAAAGTCTGAAAGAGGAAATATAGTACTCACTTCTTTCCAGAAAGTATATAAAGTTAGAATGCAAAGAGAATCATACACATATTTTTGGGTATGCATGATGTGAAAATTTGTTTTGCTGTAAGTTTTATTTTTGTTGTTTCTCATGTAACAAAGAGATGTTAAGAGGGGCAGTTTTTTTAAAATATAGAAAAAACTTGCTCTTAATTTTTTCATCAATGTACTTATTCTCCTAATTTTGGCTGTATTTGGGTTTTTATGCATAAACTTTGATTTCATATAATCAAAATTACTTATCCCATTTTTGATGATCCTCTCTCTCATTTGGTCATACAGTCTTCCCTCATCTGTTCATCTGAGGGATACATTTTTTTCTTTGCTCCTCTGAGTTACTAATGATATCACCATTTATGCCAAAATTACTTGATTCTCTAGGGTGCCTTAAGTATGCTCTAGTATTATCTGTCAAGAGAGGTAGCTTTGTCGCCTCATCACCTATTATTTTTTGACTTTTGCAGGGGGAGATACAGGACAATCAGCGTTAAGGGCCTTGTCCAAGGTCACATGGCTAGTAAGTGTTAAGTGTATGAGGCCAGATTTGAACTCAGGTCCTCCTGACTCCAGGGCCAGTGCTCTATTCACTGGACCACCTAGCTGCCCCTCTCATTACCTATTTTTATTCATCCAATTTTTTTCTCTTATCTTCTTGCTGTGACTAGGATTTCTAGTACAATATTGAATGATTGTGGTGATAATGGACATCCTCACTTCACTCCTGTTATTACATGGAAGGCTTCAAGATTATTCTCATGGCAGATAATGCTTGTTCTTGATTTTCGAAAAAGATATTGCTTATCATTTTAAGAAGAGTTCTGTTCATTCCTATTCTTTCTAGTTTGTTTGTTTGTTTGCCTTTTCATAGGAAAGGGAATAGGAAATATTTTGCCAAAAGCTTTTGTATGCATCTTTTGATATAATCACAGGATTTTTGTTGGTTTTGTTATTCATATGATCAATTATGCTGATAGTTTTCCTAAGATTCCTAAATTTCTAATGTTCCTAGCATCTTTAACATAAATCACCTTATTCTTAGTATAAATCCAACTGTTCATAGCATATGATCTTTGTGATATACTATTATAATCTTCTTTCTAGAATTTTTTTTCCCAAATGTTTCATTGCTATTTATTAAGGAAATTGGTCTAAAATTATTTTCTCTGTTTTTGCTCTCCCTTGTTTAGGAACCAATACCCTATCTTTATTTTTGCTATAAAAGGACATTAATAGGACTCCTTTGCCTATTTTTCAGAGAGTTTATACAGTACTGAGATAAACTGTTCCATAAGTATTTTGTAAAATTCAATTCTAAATCAGTCTGGTTCTTTGGATTTTCTTTAAGGGAACTCATTTATGCTTAATTCAATTTCTTTTTTAAGATGGTATTATTTAAGTATTATTTTTCTCTTCTGTAAATATGTACTATATATAATATATATGTATATGCATATGTGTGTATATATGTATATGTATGTATATATACACACATACACACATTTGTGAATATATATCCATTTCAATTAGATTTTCAATTTACCCAGCATATGACTATGCAAAATACCTCCTGATAATTAATTTAGTTTCATCTTCATTGGTTATGAATTCACCCTTTTCTCTTTTAAGACGGGTAATTTGGTTTCCTTTAAAAAAATAAAACAACCAACAGTTTATATATTTTATTGTTGTTTTTCCTTAAAACAAACGCATTTTTTTTTGGTAACTTCCAGGGTTATTATTCTCACCTTTGATTTTTAGGCTTTCTATTTTAATATTTAATTGGAGATTTTGGATTTTTTCTCTGCTACCCGTGCCTCCCCATCGTAGATTTTTATGGCCAGATTTTTTTTGCTCATTTTCCTAGCTTATTGCTTGATTTTAAATTTATGTTGAAGTTGGTCTTTATTTCCAATATGGGAGCAGTGGGGAAATGCAATGTCTGATGCTTTAGTCTTTTTTACTGCTATTTTCAGAGATAGTTCTGGAATTTGGAAGTTTGTAGTGCTTGCAAGGTAATATGATGTGGGGATAGCTGTGGTCACTGCTCTCCTGGTCTGTGCTGTAGCTCTTACCTAGGAAGAAACCTTGATCCCTTGGACTACAAATATTATATCTACTCAGAGTCTGTGATCTCTTCTGACCAAAAGCCATACAGTTCCTCAACTTCCCTGATCATTTGTGACTGAACACAATACTATTCCACCTGGTCCCTATTCCCTCTTGGCTGAAAATGCTCCTTTCTGTTTTTGAGCTGTGACCTAGCAGACTGTATAAGCAGTAGGGTTGCCATATAGCTTCTGGTTCTGCATCCAGTTCTAGAACAGGGGTTCCCTGTAATTTCTTTCTCTTTTTTTGTAATTTCTTTCTGGTCAATTGCAAAGTTCCTTTAGTATCTCTTGCTTGAGAGCTCCTGTTGCATCTACCACCACCTAATCCCTCCAATGGTGTTTCATCCACATAGACTCCAGGCCACCCTCTACCCCTGAGATCTCTTCTTCCATCCTCTTCAGTTTTCTTGGTGTAGAACATTCCATCTTCACTTTTAGTTGGCTCTGCCAATAACATTTTATTTCAGCAACTATTTTCAAGTTGTTTGGAGGGGGATGTTACAAGACCAAGGCTTAGTGCTTCCTCTGCTCTGCCATCTAGGTAATAACTTCTTGAATTGCATTACTGATGATTTGTTCCTTTATGAAGTTCAGAAAACACCAAAGGCAAATGGGCAATTTTCCCTGACTTTGAACATTTTTTCACTAACTGCCCCCCACAATGCTTTCACTCTTTTTTCCAACTTGAGCATTTTATTTTTTCCAATTACACATAATGATAGTTTTCAACATTGATTTTTATAAAATTTTGAGTTCCAAATTCGTCTCAATGCTATATCAATAACACTATATGTAAACTCCGTCAAAAAGACTATTAGAGATAAATAATGATGATGATAAAAACAATAAACACTTCTCTAGTGCTTCATAGTTTGAAAAGCCCTTTGCAAAACGTCTCATTGGAACCTTGCAACCACTCTGTGATTTCCTTAGCATAGGTATTATTATCACCCCTATTTTACAGATATGAAAATTGAGGTTTAGAGAGTTTAAGTGGCTTGCCTATGGTCACACATTGAATAAGGCATCATTTTGGTCTTGGTCTTATGACTCCATTTCCAGTTGTTAATCCACAATGCCAGTTCACTAGTGGCAGGGTGGCTCGTGTTGGAGAGAGTAAAACCCCAAATCTGAAATAGTTTTAGAATGAAATCACTTGGTAGTGGAGACTGAGTCCGAAAAAAAGTCCAAGCTCTGGAGGGTTGATATTCTGTAGAATTTAGACTAGACTACTCACATATACACAATGGCCTAGATGTGCCTGCTTGGGTGCCCCTTGTCCCTCCCATCCCGCCCAGACCCTTATCTCCTTTTGCTCGAGATAGGAGGCTGAGCCCTGCCCCTTCCCCAGACCAGCCCTTTCCTCTTCTGCTCTGGGGTTGTGAGGAATTCGAATCCCATTCATGGGCTGGTGGCTTGCGGATGCTGTTGCAGCTAATGTGCTCTTCCCTTTTGTGGAGCCCAGGTCATCCCTACCTCAACATCCCCCTTCTCCTCTTTGTCCCCTTCCTCCCGGTTTTGATCCTCTACAATCCCAAACCGAGTTCAGCTGCTTCTTTCTACCCCCAGTACCAGCAGCCTGCCCTCAGGATCCTGGGACCCTGCTCAGTGTGTGACCTGACTCAGGTGGAAAATAAACTGCAGCCCCCTCCTTTAGTCAGTTTATGGTGTTGGGGGTTGATAGAAATGTCTCGGAGGTCTCCCCACTGCTCTAGACCTGATGTCACAGAACCCCCTCTCCCCTCCTGCCTTCCCACTTTGCTCTGAGAAGAAATTAGTCCGGCCCTGAAGTGACGACACAATTCCCGCCCCCCTCCCACCCTCTATTAGGTGTAAAACTTTGTCTCTAGAGGGAGATGTGAGTGGACTGCAAGTAGCTGGATGTCTGCATGCTCCTCACCCACTTGTCTTTCCCTCCCGCTGCACACCCTTTCCCCTCCATTACCCCCATCTTAACATCTTCCAGTCTGATCGACCTGCTAGTTCCCAAGTGACTGAGTGAGGTAAGTGCCTGCTTCTGCCTCAGCCCCTGCCTTTCTTTTCCTTATCTTCTCTTCCCTTCCCCCTCAATCATTCCACCAAGCCCCCCCCCCCACCCAGTCCCTACTAGCTTCACTTAGTGCTAAGGAGGACGTGTGGAAGTTCTTGGTGGATGGTCTTGGGAGAATAGGATCGTCTCTGTGTGGGGGTGTGTGTGAGTGTCTGTGTGAGTGTGTATGTGTGTGTGCATGGATGTGTGTGTTCTAGGGTGAACCTGTGTGTGCCTGCTCCTTTAGGGCTGCTCCTGCTCTGGTTTTTGGAGGTCTGAGGTTTTGTGGAGTTTGTAGGGTGGGGTGAGGGTATGCTGGAGACCAACAGGCTTTTGGGGCCACTCCGTCCCTACCCTCCTCTGGTGGCCTTTTCTGTCTTTCTTCCTTTCTTTGGCTTAGTCTTGGGGGTGAGGAGAGAGGAGAGTCCAGGAACTCTTCTCTCCCCTTCTCCATATCATCACTTTTGTTTGGTGTCTTTTAATAGTATATGTTTTTGTTCTGGTTTCAACTGGCAGCTGGTAAAGGGGTGTATCCACACACCTTTTTTGTGGAACAGAAAGAGGGGACTGTCCCTGAATCTACCAATCTCTATGATTTATAGAGTGAAAAAAGAGAGTTATTTTAATGTGCACTTTTGTCATTGTGAGAGATTTGGAACATCTTGTCTTAGGGTTATTGATAGCTTGGATTTTTTCCTTTGAAAACTTCTATTCATATCTTTGGACCTGTTGGTGAATGATGGCTCTTAATCTTGGAAACTGGAATCAGTTCCTTCTACATTTTGCATATGCAGCAGTCCTTAAGGAACTTTATTTCAAAGATATTTTCCTCACTTTACCGTTACTCTTCTCATTTTTTTTTTGGAGGGCAATTGGGGTTAAGTAACTTGCCCAAGGTTACATGGCTAGTTTTGGTGTTAAGTGTCTGAGGCCGAATTTGAACTCAGGTCCTCCTGACTCCAGGGCCGGTGCTGTATTCACTGCGCCACCTAGGCCCCTACTCTTCTCATTTTGAATGCGTTTGATCTATTTGTGCAAAAAATTTTCAATTTTACAGAAGCAGATTTAGCCATTTTATTTTCCACGATTCTCTGTTGTTTGTTCTGTCATAACCTCTTCTGTCCATAGATGTGAAAAGCAATTTCCTCCTTCCTCCTCTAATTTGTTATTGATGCCTCTTTTACACCTAATTCATGTATCCATTTGTAGTTTAATTTGATAGGTGGTATGAGTTGTTGATGTCCTGTCAAATTGCTGGGAAACTACTTTTATGTTACCTCATCTGTTTTTTTGGTTGGTTTGGTTTTTTAACAAATAGCGTGATAAAATAGCCTTTCTTCCCCCATCCCCACGTAACTGATTTCTTTGGATTTTTAAACACTTTTATTTTGCTTGCTTTTGTACATTGTATACCTAATCTTTTCAATTGATCACCCTTTCAATCTTTCACAAGTTCCAATTGTTTTCTGGGCAGATTGGTCTCCCACTGGGCCTAAAGTCAGGAAGACTCATCTTCCTCAGTTCAAATCTGGCCTGAGATACTAGCTGTGTGACCCTGAGCAAGTCACTTAGCCCTGTTTGCCTCAGTTCCTTACCTGTCAAATGAGCTGCAGAAGGAAACCACAAACCAATCCAATATCTTTGCCAAGAAACTTCAAATGGGGTCACCTTAAGTCAGACAGGACTAAGGAACAGCAACAACAACAATTATTTTCATAATAACTAATCTGTAGTATATTTTGAGATCAGCTACTGATAATCACTAACCCAAACTCTGTTCTTCCCTCCCTCATTATTAACCTCAAGATACCTGAGGTAAATTTTTTATAGACTTTTTTTTTCTATTTCTTATATCATCACCACTGTATAGCCCTGCCATGTGACATGTAGCATGTTTGTTTTGTTCTGGGGAGGAAAAGAAAAGCAAACACAACTGATGGATGCATTTGGGAAAAGGTATGCAATGTGTAACACCTGTGGATTTCTCACCTTCTAGACAGGGTAGGCTGATGGTGTCCTCTCTTGTTCATTTTCAGTTTCACTTGATCTTTAACATTTTATTTTTTTGCTGAGTGATTCCTTCCATTTAAATTGTTGTAGTTATCATATATGTATACTGTTTTCTTGATTCTGCATAATTCACTTTTATCAGTTCACAATGATTTTTCCATACTTGTGTACGTTGCATACACATAATTTCTTACAACATAATATTATTATTCCATTACATTCATGTTACACACCTTGTTTAGCCATTCCCTGATTGATGAGTATCTGCTTTGTTTCCAATTAATAGCCGTCAGAAAAAGGGATGCTATAAATATTTTTAAGCCAATGCAATCAAGAGTAGAAGGGAAACAGCAAGCTGGGAAATAATTTTTACATCCAGTGTCTCTGATAAAGGCCTCTTTTCTAAAATATATAGAGAACTGAGTCAAATTTATAAGAATGCAAGTCATTCCCCAATTGATAAATGGTCAAAGGATATGAACAGACAGTTTTCAGAGGAAGGACTTATATGTATCTATAATCATAGGAAAAAATGTTAAATCATATTGAGTAGAAAAATGCAAATTAAAATAACTCTGAGCTATCACATCACATCTATATGTTTGGCTAATACGACAAAAAAGGAAAATGATAAATGTCGGAGAAGATGTGGGAAATTTGGAACACTAATGCTTTGTTGGTGGAGGTGTGAACTGATCCAGCCATTCTGGAGAGCAATTTGGAACTATAGCCAAAGGGTTATAAAACTGTGCATACCCTTTGACCTAGCAATATCACTTCTAGGTCTGTATTCCAAAGTAATCATACAAATGGGAAAAAGACCTACTTGTACAAAAATATTCATACCATCTCTTTTTTTGGTGGCCAAGAATTGAAAATTGAGGGGATGTCCATCAATTGGGGAATGGCTGAACAAGTTGTGGTATATGGATATGATGGAATACTATTATTCTATAAGAAATGATGAATAGGCAAATATTTTTTAAAAACCTGGAAATATTTACACAAATTGATGATCAGTGAAGTGAGCAGAACAAGGAGAACACTGTACACAGTAATAAAAACATTGTGTGATAACCACCTTTGATAGACTTAGCTCTTCTCAACAATGCAGCGATCTAATGCAGTTCCAAAGGATTCATGGTGGAAAATGCTATCCACATCCAGAGAAAGAATTTTGGAGTCTGAATGCAAATGGAAGCATGTTGTTTTCTCTCTCTTGGTTTTCTTTATAGGGATTTCTCCTTTTTGTTCTGATTCTTCTTTTACAACATGATGAATGTAGGAATATGTTTTAAAATAAGTAAATATATTGGAGTATATAGGGACTTTTTATTGATGGCTTCCTTGATGTGTAATTGAGTATCAGTTTTAAAGGCTTTGGACATTTGTGTTACTTTGTTTACATGATTTCCTATTACATTTCAAAATGGTGTCATTTCACAGTTCTACCAACAATGTATTAGTGTGCTTATATTCCCACATCCTTGTTTAGGTAACAAAACTGTATTTGTGCCATAAAAGGAATTTGATAGCACTTCTTTACCTGTTTTTCCAAATAGTTTATAGAGTACTGAGATATGTTTTTTTTTTTAACGTTTTGTAGAATTGTCTTTCAAAATTGTATCCTGGCAATCTTTTCTTAGAGAACTCTTTTATGTCTTGTTCAGTTTATTTTTTTAAATATAGGGTTTTTAAGTCTTCTGTTTTGTCTTCTGTTAGCTTGAGCAGTTTATATTTTTGTAGGTATTCATCCATTTCATGTAGATTGTCAGTTTTGCTAGCATATGATTGAGCAAAATAACTCATCATAGCTTTAATATCATGCTTATTGATTATGCATTCACCCTTTCATTTTTTGTGACTGGTAATTTAGTTTTCTTTCTTTTTTTGTTAATCAATTAACCAGTGGTTTATCTTTTTATTAGTATTTTCCTAAAACTAACACCTACTTTTATTTATTAGTTTGATTCAAAAAAATATTTTCTGAACCTCATCTTTGATTTTGGGATTTCTATTTTGATGTTTAATTAGAGTTTTTCATTAGCTATACTTCCAATTCTTTCATCTGCACTGTCTCAGTTTTATTGATGTAAGCATTTAGAGACAGAAATCCCCCCTGTGTATTACATTGGCAGTATCCCAGAAATTTTAGTTTTGTTACCTCGTTGTTGTGAATCTATTTAATGAAGCTATTGACTGATTCTATCATTTGTCCTTTGGCTCACTTATTCTTTAGGATTAGATTATTTGGTTCCCAATTAATTTTTAAACTATGCTTCCACAGCTCTGTATGTTATATTGCATTGTGGTCTGTAAAAAGTACATTTTACATTTCTGGTTTTCTCTGTTTGGTTATAGGGGTATTATGCCCTTGTATACATTCATTTTTGGTGAAGATACCATGTGCAGAACTGAGGAAAGTTATATTCCTTTTGATTTCCTTTCAGTTTTCTCCAGAATTCTATAATATATAACTTTTAAAATATTATTTTCATCTCTGTAACATCTTTAAAAAATTATTTTATACATAGACTTATCTAATCCTGAGTAGGGAAAGTTAGGCTTACCAATTCATATAGTTTGACTATTTCCTTCTGTAACTCAATTTAACTTTTATTTAAAAAGTTGAGGGGCAGGTAGGTGGTGCAGTGAATAGAGCACCGGCCCTGGAGTCAGGAGGACCTGAGTTCAAATCCGGCCTCAGATACTTAATACACAAATCAGCCATGTGACCTTGGGCAAGTCACTTAACCCCGACTGCCCTCCAAAAAAAAAAAAGTTGAGTGATATTGTTGGTTGAACTGTGAACTGATAGAACCATTCTGGAGAGCAATCTGGAACTATGCCCAAAGGACTATAAATAATTGCATACCCTTTAACCCAGTAATACCACTTCTGGGGTTGTATCCCAAAGAAATCATAGAAGTGGGAGGAAGACCCATATGTACAAAAATCTTTATTGCAGCTCTCTTTGTGGCAGCAAAAAACTAGAAATTAAGGGGATGCCCATCAATTTGGAAATGGCTAAACAAGTTGTGGTATATGAATGTAATGGGATACTATTGTGCTATAAGAAATGGGGAGGAGATGGACTTCATATTTACCTGGAGAGGCTTATACAAACTGATGCTAAGCGAAAATAGCAGAACCAGGAAAAATGTGTACACAGTCACAGACACATCATATGTGTGATGACCAACATTGATAAACTGGACTCTTCTCAGCAACACACAGTTATAAGACAACTCTACAAGTTTCAGCATGGAAAGAGATATCTACATTCAGAGAAAGATCTAGAAAGATCAGCATTTAAATGCAGACTGAATCAATCTACATACTATCGTTCTTTTCCATGTTTGGTTTTGTTTCTTTTTTCCCATTGATCACTCCATTGGTTATAACACTTTTATGTAACCAGACTAATGTCCAGTGTGAAAGTATTTGCAGATCCTATATTACTGAATGCTGCCATGGGTGGTGGGGAGAGGGAGGGAAGAAAATTTGTAACTCAAGGGATTCTGGAACTGAATCTTGTAAACTAAAAGTAATTAAATCAATTAAATAAAAAAAGTTGAATGATAGGGGCAGCTAGGTGATATGGTGAATAGAGTAGAGGCCCTGGAGTCAGGAGGACCTGAGTTCAAATCTGGCATCAGACACTTAACACTTACTAGCCGTGTGCCCTTGGGCAAGTCACTGAACCCCACTTGCCCTGGCTCTTCCCTCCAAAATAAAAAGCTGAATACTTTAACATTTGGTACATATTTGTTTAGTATTGATATTACATCATTGTCTATGCTACTTTTTAGTAAGATATAGTCCAAAGCTTCAGGTTTTTTTCACACTGCTGTTTTAGAGCTTTTTCTGGGAGTTTAGAAGTTTTTGGTGGTTCCAAAGTAATGTGATTTGGGGTGAAGTTTGGTCCCTGCTTTCCCATTCTGCGCTCTGGTCCTTATCCGGTAAGAACCCCTGAACCCTTAGGACTACATTTGGGTCTGCTCCTCAAGGTCCTTTTCCATTTGGCTAAGAAGTAATATTGTTCCTCAGGGTCCTTGATCCCTTGTGACTAAAAGTGATAATGCTACTCAGAGTCCCTACTTCCTATTCCCAGAATGTCTTCTTCTCTGCCCTGAAACTGTGACACAGAAGTCTGTATAGACAATGGAATGCCCCAAACCGCTTACAGTCTTGCATCTAGTGCTAGCACAGGGGTCTCCTGTAACTTCTTTCTAACCAAATGTTAGGTCCCCTTACTGTATCTGACTTGAGAGCTTCCAAAACTGATGATATTTCTGTCTATTAAAATTAATTATCAGCATTATAAAAATAATTCTGAGATGTAAAGTTTTCAAGTAAATAAATAAAAATTGAATAGTAATGGTTGACAGGTTTGCCTGATGGGGTGCTTGTGCTTAGACGCCAGCCCTAGGACCATATATCTCCCCAGTCCAAAGACCCTGTCTCTTGCAATAACTCACGAATGGGCCCACTGAGGCAAACTAACTCGTCCTGTTACAAGAAGGAGCTGACCTCTGTAGAAGTTCCCTTGTATGAACAGGACTATCTTGTACTAGCAGAACTATGTACTTATTAATTATTCCCACAGTTACTGTATACAATCCAGATGTCAAGTCCCAACTCCCAAGGCTATCTTGTTAAAGATATATAGACCCCTTAGAAGTGCTCCCCTACCCCCCCCCCCAAGGTCATGCCAGTAGTGAATGATGTCTGTGAACAAGGTACAGAAACTGTATGTTCACCACTTAATTAGCACACTTGGCACACCATTCACTGACTTTTTTCTATATAAGCTTTGGCATCATTTCTGTAAAGCTGTAAGTTCCATAAGGAGCTCTGCCCACCTTTATTAGCATTATAATAAACTTTTTTGACACTTGACTGGAAGATTGCTTGAGTCTGTGAATTCTTTCCAGATAACTCTTCCCTGAACCTTGATGGTTTGTGGGTTGCTATAGCTCTAAATCCTAAACTTCATTACTCCTTAATTCAGATCAACTAATTCTCCAGAAATTAGTGACAAAGGGGGGGGGGATTTAGAGCTTATTTTCATAATAGAAAAGAGGAATAAAAAAGTTACAGCAGATTTAGGAATCTTGTTTTGAACATGATTCAGTTGGACAAGGCAGGTCATTTGACTGGTTTGCTTTTTGCTAGGCTTTATTGCCCCCATCCTCTAGTTGCCAGAAAGGGAAACCCAACCTCAGAAGATGGCACTACTCAACTTATACTTAATCTTTAGATGAACAAAAATAATGATGCTTAGTCTAAAGAACTTAAACTACAGTCAAACTTCCCTTTTCCAGCTGCCAGAAAGGGGAACTTAACCTTTAAAAAGATTCTTATAATCTTATAATTATTTTATTCTTACAGTTATATATGTGTTACTCTGAAGTATTTGTTACTAAATGATAAAGTTTTATCATCTATCTATTCACTAAATCTATAAGCAACTTAGATTTAAGAGAATACCTTTGTTATTTGGCTTAGTTGTTAGGTCTAGCTTTTCCTGAAGAAGGGAGCTTAATCCTACAATCAAGCTAAAAATAAATCAAAGTCATCAATACTAACTGATTTAAAGGATATTCCTTTTTCACTCCACCACCTAGACCTGCCACTGATTGATCTTTTATCCATAATGACTCAAGGCCAGTCTGTACAGTTACAGATCTGTCCTTTCAATCTCTCATGTCATCTTGGCTTGGAAGAATGTCAACCTGATATTTTGTTCGCTCTACCACTGGAGAATTTGATGTGAGTTGTTATTTTAAAGTTTTTTGGAGGGGAGTCTTGAGACAGCGTGGCTGAGTGTTTCCTCTACTTATTACTTCCAGTTTATTCTGTCTGTGGTTTGTTTATCCATAGTTTTTCATGTTATCTTCCCCATTAGACTGAGTTTCTTCAAAAGAGACACTCTCTTTGCCTCTCTTAGTATCCCCAGCACTTACTTAGCAAAATGCCTGGCACTAGTAAGTGCTTAACACATGTTCATTGACTCACTATTCTGGATCATATTTTCAGTAACAGGACTGAACTGCCTTCTGGGATTGAAGTTATGGGAATGCTGGGAGGAAGTGACCAATAAAGGAGGGGCAATCTGCACATAGTCTGAAATAGTCTAAATCTCTTAGTTTAATGTTCCAGAAATCCAAAGACCATAACTACTAGGGATAAGGGGGCTTATTTTTTGACAGAGGATTCTAAGAACACTGAAAAGCAGTACGGCAGAAATTAGGTATAGACAAACATCTCACAACATAAATCTAGATAAGCTCCAAATGACATGAGTTAAACATAAAGGGAGCTATTATAAACAAATTACAGAAGTGAGAAATTACCTTTCTTATCTATAGATAAAGAGTTCAGGGAAAATGGAGAGACAGAAAGGATCTCAGAAGAAAAAATGATCACTTAAATTACATAAAATTCATATTTTTTTTAGTGTTTTATTTTTCCCCAGTTACATGTTAAGAATTTTTTTTAACATTCATTTGTTTCCAGACATAATGAAATTTATTTAAATTTCATGCATTATTGTAGCTACAGGTGTTACCATATGAAACTGAAGAACAATAATTTTGCTCTGTTCATACAATGTAGCCTCATTAAGTTAAATGAATGGGAGGTTGCACAGTCACAAAGAAACAGAAATGGTTAAAATGTTTTAAGTTTAAAATTTTTTTGAACATAGTCGTTGACTGTTGCTTTTTCATTTCTGAGGGATGTTACAGGGAAGAGACTCTCTATTATTTAAATACACAATTACATAGTATCTTATATTAGGGGAAAACAACATTATAAAAAAGTCAATTCTTGAAGAAATGGCAATACTAAAAATTAAATTGGAGGCTTCTAGGAATACTTTGAAAGTTTTCTTTCGCATTTCTCATTCACCTTAAACTGGTTTTTAAGTCATAATTACGGTAGATTGTCAACCTTCAACCTAAAAAGAACTACAATGCTGACATATGGCTCAAAAATTAATTTCAGTTTTATATTCAAGAAAACTCAGCTTTTATGTTCAAATTGCTTAGATCACAAATTTAAACTGTGCTTTATTATACTCATCTCACTCCAAATACCAATATGTGCACATTCTTATGATCATAAATATTTGGTAGTTGGTTTTCTTAATACATATTCAGCTTTAAACAGCAAGGATTATCCAGCCTTCAAATTTACCAATACTTTGAAGAGAGCGAATTGACTAACTTGTAAGAACTGGCATTTTTCATTGATGCAGTTTTCAAACTCAATTCAGCTTCTACAAATGTTAATAGAGGCATTTCATGTCAGACCTCAAAAGTTTTCTTTTTGGTGAATTCCACTGATTTGATTGGTTACTAGATTTTTACAGGGGGGGAAGAATTTCATTATATTTTACCTATAAAACCACAGAATATTGTTTGTCATTTCAAAACAATGTATTTAAAAATCAAGTAAATAAACCTAAATATTAATTTTGGCAGAAAATAAAATTGACATAAAGCTAAGAAAGCAGTGCCATATTTGAACAAACATATTTTAGTTTTATGAATACACTGACCACCATAAAGAAACAAAACCACTTAACAACAACCTTCAACGTTTTTTGTAATTGCCTCATTTAAAACAGTGGGTGAATGGGGTAGTTTAGAAAAGTCCAAGTAATAAAATATATTTGATTACTTGGGAAGTTAAAAAGCTAATGCAATAGTGTTACATCCAGATTTTAAAAAAACGTTATTCAAAAGCAATTCAAATACTGAAAAGGATTTCAATTTGAATATTTGATTAACATGGTAGTTGTCTTTGTAACATGTACACACAAACACACACACACACAAACTGAATGATCTGCCTGCGAAAAAAAGTCTAAATATGCCTAAGGGGAAAATTAAAAATAAAAAATTGCTTTAGGTTTTCACTATTGTAGGCAGTTATGTTCACATCACTTACAAAGCTATTGCAGAATCTCTCCAAGGAAGCAGAATTTGGGAGGCGAAAAAAACAACTTTGAGGGAAATTCAACAGTGCCATAGCAGAGCTCTCAATATGAGAAAGCTGACATCATGTGGACTTTTGCTGTGAAATTTGTCTTTGCAAAATATGGAGAGAAGTTTTTCGATGGGCAGAAAATAAGAGAAGGCAGTGTCAAGTAGGCTTTTGCAGAGTCAATTTTCCTCACAGTATTGTGCAGAGTCATCAAGAAAAAATGCTTAGTCCTTTTCTGGAACGAGTTTCAGAACTTTTCCAATTGCAATGGTCTTCCCCTCATCTCTTAAAGTGAAACGACCCATCTGAGGGAAATCTTTGAAGGTCTCAAGGCAGATGGTTCCTGCTGTCCTCAAACGGGCAATGCATACTTGATCTTGTTTGACAAAACGTGGTCGTGTCTTACTTTTTTCTCCTGACTTTTTGTCTACCAGGCAGATTAAGGCTGTTATCTCCACTTCTTCAATACAGGTATGAATGTGCAGCACTGCATTATAACCTGGGCAGATGATGGATTTGTGCTCAATAATCACTATCTGGGCATCAAATGTGCGTCCAGAATGACAAAGATTATTAGGATCACAGAGTATGAATCCTGGAAGAATTTCTTCTTCTTCAATTCCCTTCAGTCTAATCTTGAGGTTTTCACCTGGGGCTACAGAATCAGTTTCTACATCATCAGAAAGGATTCCAAGAACTTCCACATTGTGCTTGTTTGGCATCATCACAAGCTGCTGTCCTTTACAAATTGAGCCTGATTCTAACTTTCCCAGGACCACAGTGCCCATATCCTTGTATTTATCCACAATTGGCAGCCTGATTGGTCCATCAATTGATCTGTTGAAGTTTGGCAGATTATCCAGATAAGGAATAAATGGTAACCCAATATACCAAGGACAGAAATCTGATTGCTCTTTAAGGTTTGCACCAGTCAATCCTGAGCAGGGCATGAAGTGTATATCCTTTTTGGGATTGAAGCCAACTTTTTTCAAAAATGG
>CM053602.1:63237240-63255795 GCA_028646575.1 Pseudocheirus occidentalis | reverse complement strand
CTGTTGAATTTCCCTCAAAGTTGTTGTTTTTTTTCGCCTCCCAAATTCTGCTTCCTTGGACAGATTCGGCAATAGCTTTGTAAGTGATGTGAACATAACTGCCTACAATAGTGAAAACCTAAAGCAATTTTTTGTTTTTAATTTTCCCCTTAGGCATATTTAGACTTTTTTTTCCCAGGCAGATCATTCAGTGTGTGTGTGTGTGTTTGTGTGTGTGTGTATGTGTGTATACATGTTACAAAGACAACTACCATGTTAATCAACTATTCAAATTGAAATCCTTTTCAGTATTTGAATTGCTTTTGAATAATGTTTTTTTTTCATCTGGATGTAACACTATTGCATCAGCTTTTTAACTTCCCAAGTAATCAAATACGTTTTATTACTTGGACTTTTCTAAACTACCCCATTCACCCACTGTTTTAAATGAGGCAATTACAAAAAATGTTGAAGGTTGTTATTAAGTTGTTTTGTTTCTTTGTGGTGGTCAGTGTATTCATAAAACTAAAATATGTTTGTTCAAATATGGCACTGCTTTCTTAGCTTTATGTCAGTTTTATTTTCTGCCAAAATGAATATTTAGGTTTATTTACTTGATTTTTAAACACATTATTTTGAAATGACAAACAATATTCTGTGGTTTTATAGGTAAAATATAATGAAATTCTTCCCCCCCTGTAAAAATCTAGTAACCAATCAAATCAGTGGAATTCACCAAAAAGAAAACTTTTGAGGTCTGACATGAAATGCCTCTATTAACATTTGTAGAAGCTGCATTGAGTTTGAAAACTGCATCAGTGAAAAATGCCAGTTCTTACAAGTTAGTCAATTCGCTCTCTTCAAAGTATTGGTAACTTTGAAGGCTGGATAATCCTTGCTGTTTAAAGCTGAATATATATTGAGAAAACCAACTACCAAGTATTTATGATCATAAGAATGTGCACATATTGGTATTTGGAGTGAGATGAGTATAATAAAGCACAGTTTAAATTTGTGATCTAAGCAATTTGAACATAAAAGCTGAGTTTTCTTGAATCTAAAACTGAAATTAATTTTTGAGCCATATGTCAGCATTGTAGTTCTTTTTAGGTTGATGGTTAACAATCTACCATAATTATGACTTAAAAACCAATTCAAGGTGAATGAGAAATGTGAAAGAAAACTTTCAAAGTATTACTAGAAGCCTCCAATTTAATTTTTAGTGTTGCCATTTCTTCAAGAATTGACTTTTTTAGAATGTTATTTTCCCCTAATATAAGATACTATGTAATTGTGTATTTAAATAATAGAGAGTCCCTTCCCTGTAACATCCCTCTGAAATGAAAAGGCAACAGTCAATGACAAAACATTTTAACCATTTCTGTTTCTTTGTGACTGTGCAACCTCCCATTCATTTAACTTAATAAGGCTACATTGTATGAACAGAGCAAAATTATTGCTCTTCAGTTTCATATGGTTACATCTGTAGCTACAATAATGCATGAAATTTAAATAAATTTCATTATGTCTGGAAACGAATGTTAAAAACAATTCTTAACATGTAACTGGGGAAAAATAAAACACTATAAAAGCACATGAATTTTATGTAATTTAAGTGATCATTTTTTCTTCTGAGATCCTTTCTGTCTCTCCATTTTCCCTGAACTCTTTATCTATAGATAAGAAAGGTAATTTCTCACTTCCGTAATTTGTTTATAATAGCTCCCTTTATGTTTAACTCATGTCATTTGGAGCTTATCTAGGTTTATGTTGTGAGATGTTTGTCTATACCTAATTTCTGCCATACTGCTTTTCAGTGTTCTTAGAATCCTCTGTCAAAAAATAAGCCCCCTTATCCCTAGTTGTTATGGTCTTTGGATTTCTGGAACATTAAACTAAGAGATTGACTATTTCAGACTATGTGCAGATTGCCCCTCCTTTACTGGTCACTTCCTCCCAGCATTCCCATAATTTCAGTCCCAGAAGGCAGTTCCTTCCTGTTACTGAGAATCTGATCCAGAATAGTGAGTCAATGAACATGTCTTCATTGCCTAGTGCCAGGTGTTTTGCTAAGTAAGAGCTGGGGATACTAAGACAGGCAAAGAGAGTGTCTGTTTTGAAGAAGTCCAGTCTAATGGGGAAGATAACATGAAAAACTATGGATAAACAAACCACAGACAGAATAAAGTGGAAGTAATAAGTAGCTAGGAAGCACTCAGCCAAGCTGTCTCAAGACTCCCCTCCAAACAACTTTAAAATAACAACTTACATCAAATTCTCCAGTGGTAGAGCCAACAAAATATCAGGTTGAGACATTCTTCCAAGCCAAGACAACATGAAATTGAAAGGACAGATCTGTAACTGTATAGACTGCTCAAGCCATTATGGATAAAAAATCAATCAGTGGCAGGTCTAGGTGGTGGAGTGAAAAAGGGATATCCTTTAAATCACTTAGTACTGATGACTTTGATTTATTTTTAGCTTGATTGTAGGATTAAGCTCCCTTCTTCAGGAAAAGCTAGCCCTAACAACTAAGCCAAATAACGAAGATATTCTCTTAAATCTAAGTTGCTTATAGATTTAGTGAATAGATAAATGATAAAACTTTATCATTTAGAATAAATACTTCAGAGTAACACATATATAATTGTAAGAATAAAATAATTATAAGATTATAAGAATCTTTTTAAAGGTTAAGTTTACCTTTCTGACAGCTGGAAAAAGGGAGTTCAACTGTAATTTAAGTTCTTTAGACTAAGCATCCTTATTTTTGTTCATCTAAAGGTTAAGTATAAGTTGAGTAGTGTCATCTTCTGATGTTGGGTTTCCCTTTCTGGCAACTAGAGGATGGGGGCAATAAAGCTTAGCAAAAAGCAAAACTGTCAAATGACCTGCCTTGTCCAACTGAATCATGTTCAAAACAAGATTCCTAAGTCTGCTGTAACTTTTTTATTCCTCTTTTATGTTACGAAAATAAGCTCTGAAATCCCCCCTTTGTCACTAATTTCTGGAGAATTAGTTGATCTGAATTAAGGAGTAATGAAGTTTAGGATTTAGAGCTATAGCAACCCACAAACCATCAAGGTTCAGGGAAGAGTTATCTGGAAAGAAATCACAGACTCAAGCAGTCTTCCAGTCAAGTGTCAAAAAAGTTTATTATAATGCTAATAAAGGTGGGCAGAGCTCCTTATGGAAGTTACAGAAGTGATGCCAAAGCTTATATAGAGAAAAGGTCAGTGAATGGTGTGCCAAGTGTGCTAATTAAGTGGTGAATATACAGTTTCTGTACCTTGTGCACAGGCATCATTCACTACTGGCATGAACTTTGGGGGGTAGGGGAGCATTTCTAAGGGGTCTATACATCTTTAACAAGATAACCTTGGGAGTTGGGACTTGACATCTGGATTGTATACAGTAACTGTGGGAATCATTAATAAGTACATGATAGTTCTGCTAGTACAAGATAGTCCTGTTCATACAAGGGAACTTCTACAGAGGTCAGCTCCTTCTTGTAACAGGAGGAGTTAGTTTGCCTCAGTGGGACCATTTGTGAGTTATTGCAAGAGACAGGGTCTTTGGACTGGGGAGATATATGGTCCTAGGGCTGTGATCTAAGCACAAGGACCCCATCAGGAAAACCTTTCAACCATTACTATTCAATTATTATTTATTTACTTGAAAACTTTACATCTCAGAATTATTTTATAATGCAGATAATTAATTTTAATAGACAGAAGTATCATCAGTTTTGGAAGTTCTCAAGTCAGATACAGTAAGGGGACCTAACATTTGGTTAGAAAGAAATTACAGGAGACCCCTGTGCTAGCACTAGATGCAAGACTGTAAGCTGTTTGGGACATTCCATTGTCTATACAGACTTCTGGATCACAGTTTCAGGGCAGAGAAGAGGACATTCTGGGAATAGGAAGTAGGGACTCTGAGTAGCATTATCATTTTCAGTCACAAGAGATCAAGGACCCTGAGGAACAGTATTACTTCTTAGCCAAATGGAAAAGGACCTTGAGGAGCAGACCCAAATGTAGTCCTAAGGGATCAGGGTTTCTTACTGGATAAGGACCAGAGCACGGAATGGGAAAGCAGGAACCAAATTTCATCCCAAATCACATTACTTTGGAACCACCAAAAACTTCTAAACTCCCAAAAAAACCTCTAAAACAGCAGTGTGAAAAAAACCTGAAGCTTTGGACTATATATCTTACTAAAAAGTAGCATAGACAATGATGTAATATCAATACTAAACAAATATGTACCAAATGTTAAAGTATTCAGCTTTTTATTTTGGAGGGAAGAGCCAGGGCAAGTGGGATTCAGTGACTTGCCCAAGGGCACACGGCTAGTAAGTGTTAAGTGTCTGATGCCAGATTTAAACTCAGGTCCTCCTGACTCCAGGGCCTCTACTCTATTCACTATGCCACCTAGCTGCCCCTATCATTCAACTTTTTAAAAAAACTTAACTGATTTAATTACTTTTAGTTTACAAGATTCAGTTCCAGAATCTTTTGTGTTTCAAATTTTCTTTCCTCCCTCTCCCTACCCCCCACCCCTCCATGAGGTGGGATGCATGCAATCAAGTATAGGATCTACAAATACTTTCACACTGGACAGTAGTCTGGTTGGAAAGAAGGGTTGTAACCAATAGAGTGATCAACAGGAAAAAAGAAACAAAACCAAACATGGAAAAGAATGACAGTATGCGGATTGCTTCAGTCTCCATTTAAATGCTGATCTTTCTAGATCTTTCTTTGAATGTAGATATCTCCTTCCATGCTGAGACTTCTAGAGTTGTCTTATAACTGTGAGTTGCTGAGAAGAGTCCAGTTTATCAATGTTGGTTGTCATACATATGATGTGTCTGTGATTATGTACAAATTTTTCCTGGTTCTGCTCTTTTCACTTAGCATCAGTTTGTATAAATCTCTCCAAGTAAATATGAAATCCATCTCCTCCCCATTTCTTATAGCACAATAGTATTCCATTATATTCATATACCACAACTTGTTTAGCCATTCCCCAATTGATGGGCATCCCCTTAATTTCCAGTTTTTTGCCACCACAAAGAAAGCTGCAATAAATATTTTTGTACATATGGATATTCCTCCCACTTCTATGATTTCTTTGGGATACAACCCCAGAAGTGGTATTAATGGGTCAATAGGTATGCAATTATTTATAACCCTTTGGGCATAGTTCCAGATTGTTCTCCAGAATGGTTCTATCAGTTCACAGTTCCACCAACAATATCACTCAACTTTTTAAAGTAAAATTTGAATTGAGTTACAGAAGGAAATAGTCAAACTATATGAATTGGTAACCCTAACTTTCTCCTCTCAGAATTAGACAAACCTATATATAAAATACATTTTTAAAGGTGTTATGGGGACTAAAGTAATATTTTAAAAGTTAGATATTATAGAACTCTAGAGAAAATTGAAAGGAAATAGAAAGGAATATAACTTTCTTCAGTTCTGCACATGGCACCTTGACTAAAAATGAATCTATACTAGGGCATAAAATCCCTATAACCAAACAGAGAAAACCAGAAATGTAAAATGCACCTTTTACAAACCACAATGCAATATAACATACAGAGCTGTGGACGCATAGTTTAAAAATTAATTGGAAACCAAATAATCGAATCCTAAAGAATGAGTGAGTCAAAAGACAAATGATAGAATCAATCAGTAGCTTCATTAAAGAGAATCACAACACTGAGGTACCATAACTAAAATTTCTGGGACACTGCCATAATACATAGGGGGGACTTCTGTCTGTAAATGCTTACATCAATAAAACCTAGACAGTGCAGATGAAGGAACTGGAAGAATAAGTAATGAAAAATCTCTAATAAAACATCAAAATAGAAATCCCAAAATAAAAAATGAGATTAAGAAAGTATTTTTTAAATCAAACTAACAAATAAAAGTAGGTGTTAGTTTTAGGAAAAAACTAATAAAAAAGATAAACCACTGGTTAAATGATTAACAACAACAACAAAAAAAGAAAACTAAATTACCAGTCACAAAAAACATGAAAGGGTGAATGCATAATCAATGAACATGATATTAAAGCTATGATGAGTTATTTTGCTCAATCATATGCTAGCAAAACTGACAATCTACATGAAATGGATGAATACCTACAAAAATATAAACTGCCCAAGCTAACAGAAGACAAAATAGAAGACTTAAAAACCCTATATTTAAAAAATAAACTGAACAAAACATAAAAGAGTTCCCTAAGGAAAGATTGCCAGGATGCAATTTTGAAAGACAAGTCTACCAAACATTAAAAAAAAAAAACATATCTCAGTACTCTATAAACTATTTGGAAAAACAGGTAAAAGAAGTCCTATCAAATTCCTTTTATGGGACAAATACAGTTTTGTTACCTAAACAAGGATGTGGGAATATAAGCACACTAATACATTGTTGGTAGAACTGTGAAATGACACCATTTTGAAATGTAACAGGAAATTATGTAAAGAAAGTAACAAAAATGTCCAAAGCCTTTAAAACAAATACTCAATTACACACCAAGGAAGCCATCAATAAAAAGTCCCTATACACTGCAACAGATTTACTTATTTTAAAACATATTCCTACATTTGTCATGTTGTAAAAGAAGAATCAGAACAAAAAGGAGAAATCCCTAGAAAGAAAACCAAGAGAGAGAAAACAACATGCTTCCATTTGCATTCAGACTCCATAATTCTTTCTCTGGATGTGGAAAGCATTTTCCACCATGAATCCTTTGGAACTGCATTAGATCGCTGCATTGCTGAGAAGAGCTAAGTCTATCTAAGGTGGTTATCACACAATGTTTTTATTACTGCTTACAGCATTCTCCTTGTTCTGCTCACTTCACTGATCATCAATTTATGTAAATATTTCCAGGTTTTAAAAAGAAATATTTTCCTATTCATCATTTCTTATAGAATAATAGTATTCCATTATATCCATATACCGCAACTTGTTCAGCCATTTCCCAACTGATGGACATCCCCTCAATTTTCAGTTCTTGGCTACCAAAAAAAAGGAATGCTATGAATATTTTTGTACAAGTAGGTCTTTTTCCCATTTGTATGATTACTTTGGAATACAGACCTAGAAGTGATATTGCTGGGTCAAAGGGTATGCACAGTTTTATAACCCTTTGGCTATAGTTCCAAATTGCTCTCCAGAATGGCTGGATCAGTTCACACCTCCACCAACAATGCATTGGTGTTCCAAATTTCCCACATCTTTTCCAACATTTATCATTGTCCCTTTTTGTCATATTAGCCAATCTGATAGATGTGATGTGATAGCTCAGAGTTATTTTAATTTGCATTTTTCTACTCAATAGTGATTTAACATTTTTTCCTATAATTATAGATACATTTAATTCCTTCCTCTGAAAACTGTCTGTTCATATCCTTTGACCATTTATCAACTGGGGGATGACTTGTATTCTTATAAATTTGACCCATTTCTCTATATATTTTAGAAAAGAGGCCTTTAGCAGAGACACTGGCTGTAAAAATTATTTCTCAGCTTGCTGCTTTCCTTCTAATCTTGACTGCATTGGCTCAAAAATATTTATACCATCCCTTTTTCTGATGGCTATGAATTGGAAACAAAGCAGATGCTCATCAATCAGGGAATGGCTAAACAAGGTATGTAACATGAATGTAATGGAATAATAATATTATGTTGCAAGAAATTATGTGTATGAAATGTACAGAAGCATGGAAAAATCATTGTGAACTGAAGCAAAGTGAATTACACAGAATCAAGAAAACAGTATACATATGTGATAACTATAACAATTTAAATGGAAGGAATCACTCAGCAAAAAATTAAAAGTACTGGTAATAAAATGTTAAGGATCAAGTGAGACTGAAAAAGAAACAAGAGAGGATACCATTAGGCTACCTTGTCTAGAAGGTGAGAAGTCCACAGGTGTTACACATTGCATACCTTTTCCAAAATGCATCCATCAGTTGTGTTTGCTTTTCTTTTCCTCCCTAAAACAAAACAAAAATACTACGTGTTACGTGGCATGGCTTTCAAGTATGGAGAGAAGGAGGGAAACATAAGATACCCTGGTGATGTCAGAAACAGAAAACCTAAATAAACATTTTACAAAAGAAATTAAGTATCTCAAGGTTAATAATTGGTGGGTAGAAGGAAAGAAAGGGGTTTGGATTAGGGATTATCAGTAGCAGATCTCAAAATATACTACAAATGAGTGCTTATGAAAATAATTCTGGTAGTCATTTAGTCCTGCCTGACTTAATCTGACCCCATTTGATGTTTTCTTAGCAAAGATATTGGATTGGTTTGCAAATTCCTTCTGCAGCTCATTTGACAGATGAGGAACTGAGGGAAGGAGGGCTAAGTAACTGGCTCAGGACCACACAGTAAGTATCTGAGGCCACATTTGAACTGAGGAAAATGAGTCTTTTTTTATTTTAGTTCCAGTTGAACACCTAGTTGTCCAGAAATATTTTGGAACTTCTGAAATATTGAAAGACTGATCAATTGAAAATATTAGGTATGTAATGTACAGAAGCAAACAAATAAAGTGAAATAGTGTGTAATAAATCAAAGAAAGCATGTGGGTGGGGTGGGGGCAGGAAGACCATTTTATCACACTGTTTTAAAAAAAAGCAGATGGGGTAAGGTAAAAGTGATTTCTCATAAAATTGATAGGATACCAATAACTCACATCATCTATCAAATCAAACTACAGATGGATACATGAATTAAATGTAAAAGGGGAATCGACAAGAAATTACAGGAGCAAGGAAGAAATTATTTTTCATATCTATGGACAGGAGAAGAGGTTATGACAGAACAAACAACAAAAAGAATCATGGAAAATAAAATGGCTAATTCTGCTCATATAAAGTTAAATTTTTTGCACACAGATCAAATGCAGTCAAAATGAGAAGTGTAACAGTTATTGTGAAGAAAAACATCTTTACAATAAAATTCTCTAAGCACTGTTTTATGAGCAAAATTTAGAAGGGACTGATTTCAATTTCCAAGATTAAGAGCCATTCACCAAGAAGTCCAAGGACATGAACAGAAGTTTTCAAAGGAAAAAATCCAAGCTATCAATAACCCTAAGACAAGATGCTCCAAATCTCTTATAATGAAAGAAGTGCACATTAAAATAACTATTTTTTTCAGTCTATAAATCATAGAGATTGGTAGGTTCAGAGACAGTACCCTCTTTCTGTTCCATAAAAAAGTACATGTATATGCCCCTTCTTACCAGCTGCTGGTTGAAACTAGAACAAAAAAATAAATATACCATTAAAAGACACCAAACAATAGAGATCATATGGAGAAAAGGAGAGAAGAGTTCCTGAACTGTCTCCTATCTCCTCAGCCCCAAGACTAAGCCAAAGATGGGAGGAAGAAAGGAAGGACAGAAAATGCCACCAGAGGAGGGTAAGGAGGGACTGGCCCCAAAGGCTCTGCTGGTCTTACCCCGACCTTATTCTACGACTCCACGAAACCCCAGCCCTCCAGACAAAGAGCAGGGCAGGAGGAGCAAGCACACACAGGTTTACCCTTGAACGCACACACATATCCATCCATACACACATACACACTCTCACATACCCATGCACACCCAGACGATCCTATTTGCACAGAAATAACACAGGCATAAACAAAGGTTTTGATACTCCCAAGACCTGCACCCATGCTTACATACATTCTCCTTAGAACTAACGGAAGCCGGTAGGGGGTGGGGAGGGGGTTCTTGGAATGGTTGCAGCGGAAAGGAAGAGAAGATAAGGAGAAGAAAGGGAGGGGCTGGGGCAGGAGCAGGGGAGGGGGCACTTACCTCCCTCACAGGCGTTTGGGAACTAGCAGGGACGATCAGTCCAGAAAATGTTAAGATGCGAGTATCGGAGGGAAAGAGGTGTGCAGGGGAAAGGAAAGGTAATAGGGTGAGGGGCATGCAGACATCCAGCTACTTGCAGCCCATTCACATCCTCCTCTAGAGACAAAGTTTTACACCTAAAAGAGGGGGAGGGGTGGGCATTGTGACGTCACTTCAGGGCGGGACTAGTTTCCTCCCAGAGCAAAGTGGGAAGGCAGGAGGGAAGAGGGTGCTCTGTGACGTCAGACCAAGAGCAATGGGGAGCCCCGGGAGACATTTCTCTCAGCCCCCATCATCCAAACTGGCTAAAGGAGGGGGCTGTAGTTTATTCTCCACCTGAGGGTGGGCCCGGTGAAGACCAGGGTCCCAGGATCCTGAGGGCAGGTCGCTGGTACTGGGGATAGAGAGAAGCAGATGAACTCGGCTTGGGATTGTAGAGGGTCAAAACTGGGTGGGAGAGGACAAAGAGTGAGGTTGAGGTAGGGGTGTCCTGGCCTCCACAAAAAGGAAGAGCACGGTAGCAGCAGTTGCATCTGCAAACCAACAGCCCCTGAATTGAACTTGAATTTCTCACAACTCCCAGAGCAGGGGAGGAAAGGGCCAGTCTGGGGAAGGGGCGGGGCTCAGTCTACTTTCTCCACCCACGAGAAGACGGGAGACTGAGGGGGGAGGGGGGGAATCAGGCCAGGATGGGAGGGATGGGGATGGGGGGAGCATTCAGGCAGGCACGCACCTCTGATCCGTTGTTTATGTGTGGTTACCCAGGTCTAAATCCTTTACAGTATAAACCCTCAAGAGACAGAGCAAGAGCGATCCACATCCTTCTTTCTGGCTTAGATTTCTCTACCATGGGACTTAATCATTTCTTTCTCAAACTATTTCAGATTGGGGGTTTCATTCTCTCCAACACCAGCTGCCCTGCCACTAGTGGCTATTGGGAATAGACAATTGGAAATAGTCTCAAGAACTAAAGTTCTGCCTTATTTGTTGTGTGACCATAGGCAAGACACTTAAACATTCTAAACCTCAGTGTTCTTATCCGTAAAATAGGGTGATGATAATATCCCCTATGGTAAGTAAATTACAGGGTAGTTGAAGGTTGAAATGAGGCATTTTGCAAAGTGCTTTTCAAACTATGAAGCACTAGGAGAAGTATTTATTATTTTTATCATTATTATTCATCACTGATAGTCTTTTTAATGTTTACTTATGGTGTTATTCACTCACTTCTGTGTAATATTCTTCAGATCGTTGCACAGAATAACTGTATTTTGTACCTCCATAAAAGTATTGGGATGTTAACTCATCTGCTGAAGAGTTCATGGATACATCTTTAGGCCAGTTCTAGGAGGAGACAGGATTGTGAAGATGATATGTTCCTCAGGCTGTTCCAAGAGTTTTCAGTTCTTTCCCTGGGTCTCTATGTTGAAAGCTTTTCATCCGTGCAGCTGAGAGATTACTAACATTCAGCATGCTATTAAAAAACATTGTTCTTGAATTTTTATGGGTCAATGTTATGACTAGGAGATGGAGACAATAATTTTGTTCAGTTACAATGTTCCAGTTGCAGTACTGTTTATTTTTAAATTCCCTAGGATATCCTGCAGTCTCCTTTTGCTATATGAACATTTCTCATCTGTTCACTTTTGAAAGATATTGAGCTTCTGTAGGATAATTGCAGCCACCAGTTCATGCTTAATATTCATTAGGTATGAATATTTCACAACCTGCAGTGCAGTGTTGTTCATTTTCTACCATTTCCTTCCATAATGTCTGCTGATTGCTAAATCTGGACTCCTTAAGCACAATCTTTCTGCTACTTGTATTGACAATTATCTCAACTGGGATTGCCAGAAATCCCCTCCATCTCTATTAACAAACTCACATGATGAGGACATGTTCCCTGGTTCTCTGTACACACATGGTTGTTCGAATTCATATGGAATGTTACAGATACACTGGACACATCCAAGGGTGAGTATCTACTTTCTTTTTTCAAACTTACTTTTACTATTGCTAAGTGAAATGTCGTCTCCTTGTGCAAAAATATTTCTGCCAGTTTTACACTTGTTTAATATATGCCCTGAGAGCATCCCTCAACCCTCTCTCTCTTTTTAATGAGGTCTCTGTGTTTCTTTACTAGGTAGACTTTTGTTAGGAGACTTTCCAGGTGTGTTCTTGTTGATTTTTTCAGAAACAGGAGAGGGCCTCTTTCTACATTAGGTGCTATCTAAAAGATGACTTTAAGGTCATCTTCTAGCAGGGGGCCTGGGAAACAGGAAAGTCTCTCCTTGACTTGGCAAGCAGAGGGTTCTAAGGGATGGGTGGATGACTCTGAGTTACAGTCACAATTCTAGTTGGCATGGTATTTGGGCTACTGCGGTTCAGTCCATATAAAACAAGCACTGTATGGAGCTCCAGTCAAGGCAGGTTACCCAATTAAAAAGCTCTCTCAGCATGCTCAGGAGACAACTGAGACTTTTGTTTCACACAGAAGACTATTTTTATGAGCAGAGAGAAGGGATTCTCACCAAAATACAATGACTTGCTGAAAGTCTTTAACCAGGAGCTACCTCCTCACATTGTTGCCCCATAAACTTTCTCCTTGGAGATACCTTCATTAAAAAGTGATTCAGTTATTTTCCTTAAAGGGCATCAATAAAACATTTTTCACTTAGGGGTTAAGTTACTGCTGTCACTATGGATAACCAAAGGCGAGAATACACACAGAGTAAACACTCGAGTATATTACAGGACTGTAGTCATTGTTATACTGCACCCTTGTAGCAGGACTGGGACTTCTTGCCAATGATAGATTGCTAAGAATGACAGATCACACTCCACCATCTGGAATTTAACCTTTCAAATGTGTTATACTTTTTCTCCATGCATCCGCCTGGCAAATATGCCAAAGATGCAGCAGATGCCAGCCCTGCCAAAATGGGAACAAGATTTGGAAAAGGGACTTTGGGCTGCTTAGCACAGGTCTAGGGGAAGCAATGGGAAGGCAATCAATATCAAAGGCCTTACTGTGGGAAACCTGTCACTGGGTCTAGAAAACTCACACACACATACCCCTCCATGAACACTGGACCTTCCATGCTTTATATCACATATATCCAAGAGTGTTCACCCCAGTTCAATAAAGAGAGAAGTAGAAAGGGCTTTACATACATTATCTCATCTGATCTCACATAGTAATTGAGCACACTATCACCCTCCTAGTTAGAATCACCACAGAACTGGAAGATTTGCCCCTGTTTTTCAAGATTCATATCTCACACTAGTGTGTACATAATGCAGATTCATGCAATAATAGGTAGAATGACCTACCCTAATGCAGAATAGGAAAAGATGTGGATATGAGGAAATGGTAGAACCTGGTTTTTAAATGGGGGTGCTAGTTAAGTGATAGAGTTGAAGGGACATAATATATACTCTCTTCCTCCCACTTCAACTGAGAAGTTCCACCAGAAACATTTGTACATATAGAAAGACCCTGACTGCCTTCCCTGAAAGGACAGGAAGGGTTTCATTTTAGGGGGACATTTTTAGTAAACTGGACAAGAGCAATTGGGAGGTTAAGAACACCAAGTCAGATCAGCACTTTTCAAGGGACAGCTCCATACAGCTGAGCTCTTCTGACCCAGCCCAAATTTGCATCAACTGCTAGGGGAAGCAATTGCTTCAAGGGAGGGGTAGTGGAACTGGATTGAGGAAGTTCCTCAAAACTGGCATGTCAATAACTAGCTTGAGGGAATGGCCTGGGTGCTGTGAAAAGAGTAACATAGAAGAATCAGGTACTATAAGATACCATGCAAGTGTCTGTTTGCAAGAGAATATAGAGTAAAAAAGACAAGTGAATGTGGCAGAGTAGGGACCTTGAAAATCAGAGCAAGATATTTAAGATTATGGTTTAGAGGAGAGGGTGGCTTGAATGGGAGAGTGGAGAAAAAGAGAGACTCTGTTGGGTGTTAGATGTGTGGCCTAAACTTTGTCAGGTGTCCCTCTACCATCAAGGTACAGACAATGCCACCAAACATCATACAACAAGAACTATACCCAGTTACAATATTTTCCTTGCCAAGCCCAAACATAAGCAAAGTGAGGCAGTCATGACTGTGACATTATTTCATGAATTCTAAAAGGCCTTCCTATCCCTAGATAACAAGCAACTAAGCAACATTCAGGCACCTACTATGTACCAGACACTGTGATAACCACTAGATACCCAAAACCAACCAATCCCTTTCTTTGAGGAGCATATCTTCTATCATGGAAAACAAAATACACATCTGTACAGAAATACAAACACACACACATATAAAAATAAATAAATATGTCTGTGTGTGTGCGTGTGTGTGTGTATACACACACACGCATACACACATGCCTACACATATACATATGTATTGTGTGTGAGTGTGGGTCTCTGTTTCTATGACTTGTGTCTGTGTTGGTACAAAATATATTTTATATGTATTTATGTGTATATATGTATGTATGTATATAGTAATATAATATATAACAATGATTTTAATATAATAATAATATTGCAATAATCTGAGACAATTACAAAGGATTAATGATGAAAATATGCTTTCCACCTTCAGAGAGAGAAGTGAAAATCTATTTCATCCTTTTTTGTTTGCTTTGTTTTATAATATGGCTAATATGGATATATGTTCTGCATAATTTCACATGAACAGTTGTATTGTTTGCTTTCTTAGTGTGTGGGGGAAGGATGGGAGGTAGGGAGAAAATTTCCAAATCAAAATTCAAAAAGAAAAGAACATTAAAAATAAATAACAAATATTTTTAAAAGCACAAAAAAAGAGAAAAGATCTGGCTTTTCCTTGGTTCCTCTCCATGGAGGGTGAACCCACCACTTCTTCAAGGTAGCCTACTACACTTTGGGAGAATTCTCATGTTTAGGAAAATGTTGTTTTCTGATGCCTTGCCTAAATTGGTCTCTTTCTAAGTTCCAACTATTGATCATGGTTCTGACCTCTAATCCTTTGTCCACATGACAGACATTTGTGTTTGGTGCTTGCTTTCCCAGGTTTCTCTGAAATTTTTCATTTAGGCATTTCTTATATTGCATTAATATTTCATTATATTTCTATGACATAATTTCTTTAGACATTCTACTAATTGAAAGATACCCCACTAGTCTCCATTTTACTGTATTATAGCAGTAATAGGAGGAGGAGGAGTCTACTACCACCATTACTAAAAATCTGTTATATTTTTGCACACATGAATCTTTCCTTTTGGTTGTTCTTGTTTTTTTTTTTAAATCTTGTTGAAGTATAGGCCCAGTTGTGGTACAGCTGGGTCAAAAAAGATGCTCAGTTTAGTGCTTTTAGAAAATACTTTAAAAATGATTTTCAGAAGGCCTGGACCAATTCATTATAGCAACAACAGTTTATTACTGTGCCTGTTTTATCCCAGTCTCTCCAATAACTATCATTTTCAATTTTTTTTATTCTCATCTTTACCAATCACTTCTAAAATGAAAATTAGTTGCTCTCTTCAGTATCTCTTATCTTCATCATTAATGACCTGTTACTCAGGGTTATAAAGCAGAGCCTCAGAGTTGCTTTAATTTGCATTTTCCTAATTATTAGTAATTTGGATAATTTTCCATACAGTTATGGATAGTTTAAATTTCTTCCTCTGAATACTGTGCACATCCTTTGATCATTTGTCATTTGGGCAATTTCTCTTATGATTATAAATTAGAATCACATCTCTATATACCTTACCTAAGAGAGAAACTTGGAACAAAGATTTTTATTCATTTGTCTGCTTTTTTTCTACTTTTATCTACATTAATTTTTTTACAAAGACATTTGAATGTGTTGTAATTAAAATGATGAATCTTATTCACTGTGATTCTCTCTTTATTCATTGTTCTCAAACTCTTCATCTGTCTATAGGTGAGAAAGGTAATTACACATTTCTGCAATTTGATTATAGTATCTCTTTTTTGGGGTCTAATTTGTGTATTCATTTGGAACTTATCTTGGTTCACAATGTGAGCTGCTAGTCTATACCTAATTTCTGCCATACTGCTTTTCAGAGTTCTCAGAAACTTTTGTCAAAAAAGTGAGTACTTACACAAGTAATATTGGTCTTTGGATTTATGGAACATTACACTACTGGGTTCATTGGCTTCTTAGAATATGCCCAATTTCCCTCTCCTTTATGACAAATTCTAGGACTGAGTGGTCATTTCCTCCCACCATTCCCATCATTTCCATTCCAGGAACCAGTTCACCCCTATTAATGAAAATCAGATGCAGGAAAGTCAGTCAATAAACATCTCCTAAGTACCTTCTATGGGCCAGGAACTGAGCTTAGAAAATGCTGGGAATACAAACAAAACCGAAGAAGAGTCTCTGAACCAAAGGAGCTAAGTGTAATCAGTAAGATAACAAGGAAACAACCATGAAGAACCATACTATGGACAGGATGAAATGGAAGTAATAAGCAGTGGGAAGGGAAAAAAGAATTATAGGGGGACCTAGAAAGACTTACTGTAGAAAATGGGATTATATCTGGGATGTGAAAGATGCCAGGGAAGCCAAGAAGGGGAGATGAGGAGTGAAAGCACTTGTCCTACCATTCTGGAGAGCAATTTCAAAATATGCCCAAATGGATGTAAAACTGTGCATACCCTTTGATCCAGCAATACCACTACTATGTCTATATCCTATGGAAATGAACCCACATGTACAAAAATATTTATAGCAGCTCTTTTTCTGGTGGCAAAGAATTGGAAAATGGAGGGATGCCTATGAACTGGGGAATGGCTGAAAAACTTGTGGTATATGAAAGTAATGGAATACTATTGTGCTATAAGAAATGATGGGGCAGGGGGCAGACTGGCCATAGCAGACTTCAGGAGAGTGAATCACTGGCAACTGTGACAGTTTCCAGAATTCTCAACCCATAAACACGAAAGAGAAACTTAAAGGTTATTGGGGAACCCTGCTGATACAGGTTGAGAGAAGAGCAGTTTGGCCCCTGCCCCCGGGCAGTAAAGGTGATGCAGCTACAATTGCTGCCACTGCTGCTGCTTCTGGCTCTTGGCCTACAAACTGTAGGGGGGACCAAGTGACTGTTCAGAGGGCATTTGCAGGAATTTCTGCTGGCACTGAAGCAGGATTCTCCTGCTATGCCCTGCTTGGATCTGGGTTGCAGTCTTGGGTGGTGGTCCTAGGGTGAGGAGCATTGGTGTGGCAGACCTTGTTGAGGCTGTGGAGAGAAAGTCCTTCTCAAAGTTCTGAGGTAGATGCCTGGAAAAAACTGACAACAGCTGCACAAAACCACAGCAATTTGGGACTCAGCACTTTCCATTCTGGAAACAGAGTTCAACTGTGGCAAAGACCTCAGAAGACAAGAAATTGAGTGTCAACATGAGCAAACAGAGGAAGAGCAATCAGACCATAAAATCCTTTTTTGGGGGGAAAAGACAATCAAAACATGGAACCAGAAGAAGTCAACAAAGTCAAAACTCCTGCATCAAAACCCTCCAAGAAAAATATGAACTTGCCACAGGCCATGGAAGAGCTTAAGAAGGATTTTTTAATATCAAGTAAGAAAATTAGAGGAAAAATGGGGAAGAGAAATGAGAATGAAGCAAGAAAATAATGAAAAATGAGTCAAACAGCCTGCTAAAGAAGACCAATAAATACACTGAAGAAAATAACACCTTAAAAATACATTAACTCAAATGGCAAAAGAGGCTCAAAAAGCCATTGAGGAAAAGAATGCCCTAAAAAGCTGAATTTGCCAGATGGAAAACGAATTTCAAAAAATCACTGAAGAGAATAAGTCCTTTGAAATTAGACTGGAGCAAATGCAAGCTAATGACTCTATGAGAAATCAGCATACTATAAAACAGATCAAAACAAATGAACAAATAGAAGGAAATGGTAAATATCTCATTGGAAAAACCACCTATTTGGAAAATAGATCCAGGAGAGATAATTTAAAAATAATTGGACTACGTGAAAGCCATTATAAAAAAAGAGCCTAGACATCACCTTTCAAGAAATTATCAAGCAAAATTGCCCTCATATTGTAGAACCAGAAGGCAAAATAGGAATTGAAAGAATTCACCAATCACCTCTTGAAAAAGATGCCAAAAAGAAAACTCCTAGGAAGATTATACCCAAATCCCAGGGTTCCCAGATCAAGGAGAAAATCACTCAGGAAGAAACAATATGAGTCCTGTGGAAAAACAATCAGGATAACACAAGATCTAGTAGCTTCTACATTAAAGCACTGAAGGATGCCGTGGCATATATAGAGTTAAGAAAAGCTCTTGGTCAAAATGAGATCATGAGAATAGGCCCCAGCTAACACCTGCAGATGTATAGCTCAAGGTTATGAGAGTAGCAACTTAGGATCATGAGACTTTGTGGAGCCTAGCGAAGGCTGGCTATAGATAATGAGAGGTCATAAGACCATGAATGGTATGCACAAAACCAGGAAAGTAGATACATCAAACAGAACAGGGCAGCCTGACCAGTTAAACAAAGGCCTATAGATATGAATTTTGCTGATTCCCATGCTTTTGTAAGACCATCTGTTTCTCCTGCATAGCCTACGCAAAAACATGTATTTTCTCACGTATGTAAAAGGTATATAAGCAATCTTTCAGGC
>CM053602.1:63207320-63236740 GCA_028646575.1 Pseudocheirus occidentalis | reverse complement strand
TGTGTGTGTGTGTGTGTGTGTGTGTGTGTTGTGTCTGAGGCCGGATTTGAACTCAGGTACTCCTGACTCCAGGACTGGTGCTCTATTCACTGCACCACCTAGCTGCCCCCAATCTGTTCTCTCTTATGTCCTCCCCCATCAACCCCATAACTTTCTGTTATGGCAAGATGGATTTCTGTGCCCCAGTGCCTGTGTATCTGATTTTCCAGTTGCATGTAAAAAATAATTTTTTAAACATTTGTTTTTAAAACTTTGAGTTCCAGATTTTTTCCCATCTTCCATCCTCACCTGCCACCACTGGGAAGATAAGCAATTCAGTATAGGTTGTAAATGTGTAGTTACCCAAGTCATTTCCATAGTAGTTATATTGTGAAAAACTAACTATATGTCCTTCTATCCTATCATGCCCCCCCACTTATTTTGTTTTCTCCTTTGACCCTATTCCTTTAAAAAATGTTTGCTTCTAACTACCCTCTCCTCCAATCTGCCCTCCCTTCTGTCACTCCCCACTTTTATCAGCTACCCTCTTATTTTCCTCTAGGATAAGATACCCAATGGAATGTGTATATTTTTCCCCCCTTAAGCAATATTAAATGAGAATAAGGTTGACCCATTTCCTTTCACCTTTCTGCTTTTTCCCTCCATTGTAACAGTGTGCTCTTGTCTCTTTTATATGAAATAATTTACCCCAATCTATATCTCCCTTTCTCTTTCTCCCAATAAATTCCTCTCACCTCTTAATTTTATGTTTTAGATATTATCCCTTAATATTCTTCTAATCCTGTGCCCTCTGTCTATGTATACATGAACATACATATGCCCACACTCTCATATATTATTATATACATATACAACCTCCTGTACATAAATATATATACATGCATACACACATACACATATGTATACGCACATATACATATATACTCCCTTCAACTATACTCATACTAAGAAAAATCTTATGAATTACAATTATCCTTTTTCCATGTAGGATACTTAATTTCCTAATGATTTTTTAGTGTTTACCTTCTCATGCTTCTCTTGCTTCTTTTATTTGAAAGTTAAATTTTCTGTTCAGTTCTGGTTTTTTCATAAAGAATGCTTAAAAATCCTCTATCTCATTGAATGACCATATTTTCCCCTTTAGCATTATACTCAGTTTTGCTGGGTAGGTGATTCATGATTTTAACCCTAGCTCCTTTGACGTAGAGAATATTGTATTCTAAGCCCTTTCATACATTAATGTAGAAGATGCTAGGTCTTGTGTTATCCTTATTGTGGTTCCACAGTACTCGAATTATTTCTTCCTGACTGTTTGCAGTATTTTCTCCTTGACCTGGGAACTCTGGAATTTGGCTATAATCTTCCTAGCAGTTTTCTTGTTGGCATCTTTTACAAGAGGCAATCAGTGAATTCTTTCAGTTTCTCTTTTGCTCTCTGGTTCTAGAATATGAGGGCAATTTTGCTTAATAATTTCTTGCAAGGTGGTGTCTGGGCTCTGTTTTTTTAATCATGACTTTCAGGTAGTGCAATTATTTTTAAATTATCTCTCCTGGATCTATTTTCCAGATCAGTGGTCTTCCCAATGCGATATTTCACATTGCCTTCTATTTTTTGATTTGTTTGGATCTCTTTCCGAATATCTAGGCAATGAAAAAACAAATTGATCACTCTTTCTAGATTATGTGATGGTATACTTATAGAATCCTAGAGAATTAACTAAAAAACTAGTTGAAATCATTAACAACTTTAGTACAGTTGCAGGATATAAACTAAATTTACATGAATCATCAACATTTCTATATATTACCAACAAAGCCCAAGAAAGCAAGAGATAGAAACTCCATTTAAAACAACTTTAGATATTTAAAACACTTCGTAGTCCACCTGTTAAGATAAGCCCAAGAATTTTATGAACACAATTGCAAAACACTTTACTCTCAAATAAAGTCAGACTAAAACAATTGGAAAATTACTTGCTGGTCATAACTAGGCTCAGTCAGTAAAAAAGATGACAATACTACACATATTAATTTACTTATCCAATCCTTTCCAATCAGACTACCAAAAATGTGTTATAGAGCTAGAAAAAAATTATTTAAAAAATTCAGCTGGAAGAACAAAAAATAGGAATATCAAGGGAATTAGTGAAAAATGTGTATGGAGGTAGCCATATTCATCAAAACTATCTGGTACTTGCTAAGTAATAGAGTGATGTGTCAGTGGAAATGTAAATGACCATAATAAGCTAGTATTTGAAAAACCTGAAGATCCCTGATTTTTGGACAAGAACTCACTATTTACCAAATCCAGAGGAAAAAAAACTGGAAAATGGTGGGGCAAATATCAGGTATAGACCAAGACCTTACATTGTATACCAATGGGCTCTGCCCAAAGTAATATAAATTTTGATCCCATAAACCACTCAAGATATCTTAGAGTATGGGAGATAGATTCTTTTGTTCTCTTCCTTATTTATTTTGTAATTTAAAAGAAAAACTAGGAAAATTAATTATTCTGTCCTATCTATTTTCATTTGTGATTTTTTGAAATAGAGCTCTGGAAAACCAGACTTTGACAAAGCTCATTTGGATTCAAATAGAGCTACTTGACTAGGCCTTGAATCCAAATCACTCTGACACTGAGTGGTCAATAAAGGTCCTGGCCCAAGCCTCACTTGATCATTGCTTGGGTTTTGATGAATCAGAATGAGTATAAATAGCAATTGTTTCTGTTCTGGCCAAAAACCCTAAGGATCTTTCCCTCCCAAATTCTCTATGTTGTCCCTGTCCCTTTACAAAAGTATGTGCTTCTAACGACCCTCCCCCTCACCTGCCTTCCCCTCCAACATCCCCCCTCTCATCTCTTTCCCCCTTAGTACATATAGGGCAAGATACACAATTTAGAGTGTATGTCATTTCCTCCCTAAGTCAAATTGAATGACAGTAAGGTAGACCCAGATATCCCTTGCCTTTTCTATATGAGGTAATTAACCCCATTCTGTCTTTCTCTGTCTCCTCTCATTATATTCCTATATCACCTCTCAGTTTCACCTTTTAAAATATCACCCCTTCCTATTCAATTGATCCAGTGCCCTCTGTCTATGTATTCCTGTACACATATGTACACACAATCACATATGTATTTATATGCATATATGCCCTCCTACATAGACATGCGTATGTGTATCTATATAGTACATGTATAGATATAATGCATGTATATGTGTGTGTTTATGTGTATATGTGTATTTATATACATGTATGTGTATATAAATATATAAATAAATTTATATATGTGTGTGTATGTATATATGTGTTTGTGTGCATTTTTATTTATTTATACTCCCTTCAACTATCCTCACACTGAGAAATGTTTCGTAAGTTACAATTATTGTTTGTCCATGTAGGCATGTCAATAGTTCAACTTTGATAAGTTCCTTAGTATTTCTTTTCCTTGTTTACCTTCTCATTCCTCTTGTATTTGAATGTCAAACTTTGTATTGAGCTCTGTTTTTTTCATCAGGAATGCAAGAAAGTCCTCCACTTCATTGAATGACCATATTTTCCCCTGAAATATTATACTCAATTTTGCTGGGTAGGTGATTCCTGGTTTTAATTCCAGCTTCTTTAACCTCCAGAATATCGTGTTCCAAGCCCTTTGATCCCTTAATTTAGTAGCTGCTAGATCCTGTGTTATCCTGATAGTGTTTCCACAGTATTCCCATTGTTTCCTCTTGGCAGCTTGTAATATTTTCTCCTTGATCTGGGAACTCTGGAAGTGGGCTATAACATTCCTAGGAGTTTTCTTTTTAGGATCTTTGTCAAGAGGTGGTCAGTCACCTCTTTCTATTTTGCCCTCTGCTTCTAAAATATCAGGGCAATTTTCCTTGAGAATTTCTTGAAGGATGTTTTCTAGGTTCTTTTTTTTGATCATGGGTTTCAGGTAGTCCAAAAATTTTAAATTATCTCTCCTGGAACTATTTTCCAGGTCAGTGGTTTTTCCAATGAGGTATTTCACGTTGCATTCTATTTTTTCATTTGTTGGGGTCTGTTTCAGAACATCTTGATTTCTCACACAGTCATTAGCTTCTAATTACTCCAATCTAATTTTGAAGGAGTTATTCTCTTCAGTGAGTTTTTGAAATTTTTTTTCATCTGGCAAATTTGACTTTTAAGGCATGCTTCTCCTCATTGACTTTGTGGGCCCCTTTTGCCATTTGAGTTAGTTGATTTTTTGAGGTGTTATTTTCTTCAGTCAGGTTGTTGACTCTCTTTTCATGATTTTCTTGCATCATTCTCATTTCCCTTCCCAATTTTTTCTCTACTTCTCTTATTTGGCTTTCAAAATCCTTCTTAAGCTCCTCTAAGGCCTGAAATCAGTTCATATTTTTTTTGGAAACTGTTGTTGTAGGGGTTCTGACTGTGTTGTCTTCCCCCAGTTCCATGTTTTGATACTTTTTGTCCCTGAAAAAGGAATCAAAAGTTGGATTGCTGTGCTTGCTTTGCTTCCTTTGCCTGCTCAGGTTGCCAGTCAATTAACTTGGCTTTTGAGATCTTTGTCACAGTAGAACTCACTTTCTGGAGGGAAGAGCTTTGTGTTCACAACTGCTAGAGCTATTAGGAGGCCACCATCTCTACAGTCCCCACCAACTTTGGCTCACAGGTCACGCACCTCAAGACCACCACCCAAGACCGTGATCCTGATCCAAGCAGGTTAAGGGAAGAACACTTAGCCTCTGAATGGTTGCTTGGCCCCTGTGCAATCTGCAGGCTGGGAGCTCTGAAGCAGCCACTTGGAGGTAGTTGGACTGCCGCTTCTACTGCTTCATGCTCTAGGGGCAGAGAGCCAGACCTGCTCCTCTGTTCTCCCCCCCACCCCCCGCCAATTCAACTGAGTTCCACTGACCTTTAAGTTTGTCTTTGGCAATTATGGGTTGATAATTCTGGAAACCATCACAGCTGCTGGTGATTTACTCTCCCAAATGCTCCAAGTTGCTGGTCCAACTGCTGTGGTTCCAAAACTGAGGGCTCATATGGGTCTGGGTTCAGCTCCCATCATGATGCTATGAATCCTTACTGTCCAATTGCCTAGCTACCTCCCATGGGAGATTTGTTTCTCTATCACTTAGTGGGTTCTGGAGCTCTAAAATTTGTTTAAAATATGACTCTAAACAAATTTTAGAGCTACAGAACCCACACAGTGACAGAGAGAAACAAATTCCCCTCTGAAGACAGCTGGCAGGCCAACAGGAAGGGTCCATCATAGCACTCTGGGAACAGAGCACAGCCCCATGAGGCACACAGTTTTAGCCTCAGGGAGGCTCTGGCCAACAGGGGCAAGAACAGCCTTCAGGAGAGTTAATAACCAATGCTGTGGTAGTTTTCAGACTTCTCAAGGCATAAACACCAAAGACAAAGTAAAAGGTCAGTGTGGAACTTTGTTGGAACTGGGAGTGGGGGTAATGGAGCATGTACCAGCCCCTGACTCCAGGGCAAGAAGCAGAAGAGGCACAGGGTCTGAAGCTGCTGCCACATGGCTGCTTCCAGAGAACCTGGCCTGCAGATTATAGGGGGACCAAGCTAACATTCAGCAGGTAATTGCTCTTACTTTAACTTGCTTGGATTTGGATAGCTGTCTTTCATGGAGGTCCTGGAGTGTGTTGCCAGTGAGCCAGAGCAGTAGTGGCTGTAGAGAGGCTGCCCTCCTAATAGCTGCAGCAGCTGCCAAAATCCCAGCAATTTGAGAAAAAGCTCTCCTCTCCAGAAGCAGAGTCCTACTGTGGTAAAGAGCTGAAAAGTTAAGTAATTGAGTGGAAACACGAGGAAGCTGAGGAAGCAAAACAAGCACAGCAATCATAATTTAGATCCCTCTTTCAGGAGCAAAAAGGATCAAAGCATGGAATGGACAGAAGACACCAAGTCACAACTCCAAGAAAAATATGAACTGGTTACAGGCCATGGAGGAGCTCCACAAGGATTTTTAAAATCAAGTATGAGAGGTGGAGGAAAAATTGGGAAGAGAAATGACAATGATGCAAGAAAATCATGAAGAAAACAACACCTTAAAAAACAGACTAACTCAAATGGCAAAAAGAGGCCCAAAAAGTCAATGAGGAGAAGAATGCCTTAAAAAGATGAATTTGCCAGAACTCAGCACAGAGAACAATTCCTTCAGAAGAAGATTGGAGCAAACGGAAGCTAATGACTTTATGAGAGATCAAGATACTATTAAATAGATCATAAGGCATTGTGAAATATCACATTGGAAAAACCACTGACCTGGAAAATAGACTCAGGGGAGATAATTTAAAAATTATTGGAGTACCTGAAACCCATGATCAAAAAAAGAACCTAGAAAACATCCTTCAAGTAATTCTCAAGGAAAATTGCCCTGATATTTTAGAAACAGAGGGCAAAATAGAAAGAGGTGACTGACCACCTCTTGACAAAGATCCTAAAAAGAAAACTCTTAGGAATGTGATAGCCCATTTCCAGAGTTCCCAGATCAAGGAGAAAATATTACAAGCTGTCAAGAAGAAAGAATTTGAATACTGTGGAAACACTATCAGGATGACACAGGATTTACCAGCTTCTACATTAAGGGATATAAGGGCTTGGAATATGATATTCCAGAAGTCAAAGGAGCTAGGACTAAAACCAAGAATCACCTACCCCGCAAAACTGAGTATAATGCTTCACTGGAAAATATCATCATTCAATGAAATAGAGGACTTTCAACCATTCTTGATGAAAAAACCATAGTTGCATAGAAAATTTGATGTTCAAATACAAGAAGTAAGATAAGCATGAAAAAGTAAACAGGGAAATGAAATCACAAGGAACTTATTAAAGTTGAACTGGATAGCTGTCTTTTGTGGAGGTGCTGGGGTGTGTGGTCAGGGAGCCAGAGCAGTGCGGACTGTAGAGAGGGTGCCCTCCTAATAGCTGTAGCTGCTGTGACTCTCTGGAAGCAGAATCCTACTGTGGCAAAACATGGAAAATGATAATTGTAACTTATGAAACTTTTCTCAGTATGAGGGTAATTGAAGGGAATATAAATGCATTTACATGTATACATACACATATGTGTTAATATAGGAGGGTATATGTGCACATAAATACATATGTGATTGTGTGTATATATGGGTACATGTATACATAGACAGAGGGAAAATAGGCAATTCCTATTCAGTCAGTTGAATAGGAAGGGATGATATCTAAAAAATAAAATTAAGAGGTGAGAGAGGGCTATAATGAGAGGAGATAGGGAGAGACAGAATAGGGTAAATTATCTCATACAAAAGAGGCAAAAGAAAACTATTACAATGGAGGGGAAGAAGAGGAAGGCAAAAGTGAATGGGTCAACCTTACTTTCATTGAATTTGGCTTAAGGAGGGAATAACATACACACTAAATTGGATATCTTACCCTACAGGAAAGTAAACGAGAAGGGGATACAAGGGGGGATGACAGAAGGGAGGGCAGATTTTTGGGGGGGGAGGGTAGTTAGAAACACACACTTTTGAAAAGCTATAGGGTCAAAGTAGAAAAAAGAACAAGTGGGGGGGCAGACTAGAGGGAAACATAATTAGTGTTTCACTATATATCCACTATGGACATGTTTTATGTAACTACACATGTGAAATCTATATTGAATTGCTTATCTTTACAGCAACTTTAAGTAATGAGGGAAGAAGGGAAAGTATCTGGAATCCAAAGTTTTAAAATCAAATGTCTGAAAAAACTTTATTATTATTATTAGTATTATTATTAAGTACAACTAGGAAATAAGATATACAGGCACTGGGGTAGGGAGATCCTTATTACCCTACCAGAAATCAGAGGGGTGATGAGGGGGGGGATATAGGACATAGCAGATTGGGGGAGGGGGGCATTCAGTGGGATTGCTGTTTTGGGGTGGTGGATAGGTGAAAGATGGGGAGACAATTTGTAACATAATCTTGTGTAAATGAATGTTGTAAATTAAAAATAAACAAATAATTGAAATCAATAAATAAATAGCAAAAAATAAAGACGATCCTTCTTCATGAATTCTTCCTTTATCTATAGGTTTGAAAGGCAATTTTCAATTCTAGAGTTTGTTTCTATCTCCCTTTATGTCTGTCATGTATTCATTTGGAGTTTATCTTGGTTTATATTATTAGGTGTTGATCTATATACAATATGGTTCTTCCATACTGCATTTCAGTGTTCTCAGAAGTTTTTGTTAAAAAGTAAGCCCTTGCTCCCAGTAGTTGCAGTCTTTGAATTTCTGGGACAAGTTTTTTGGCTTCTCACACTCTGCCAGATTGCCCCTCCTTTATCACAACCTCTAGAATTGAGTGACCATTTCCTCTCAGAACTCCCATCAATCCTATTCTAGCAAGCAGTTCTTTCCTATTACTGAGAATCTGATCCTTAATAGTCAATTCATGAACATACATTGAGCGCTTTCAATGGGCCAAGCTTGTTGCTAAGTAAGTGCTGTGGGATATAAAGAAAGGCAAAAGATAGTCTCTGTACTGAAGGAGCTCAGTCTAATGTGGAAGATAACATGCAAACAGCTATGAAGAAACAAGCTGTGGACAGAATAAAATGGGAGTAATAAGCAGTGGAAAGAGGCTAGAATTGGCAGGGGATGGTGTTGGTAATCAAGAAAGGCTTCCTTTTGAAGGTAGGTTGTTAACTGGGATGTAAAGGATGCCAGGAAAGCCAGAAAATGGAGATGAAGAATGAGAACATTCCAGGTATGGGAGACAGCCAGTGAAAATGCCCAGAATCAAGCAATATTGCCCTTTCTCCTTTGATTGTTCCTGCACTTCATGAAGGATCAAATGATCACTAATGCAGTTCAATAAATTATGAGCTAGAAGCCTGAGGGGAGGAAGCACTCAGCCAAACTCTCCCAAAACTCCCCACCAAACAACTTTAAAATAATGCCTCACATCAAATTCTCCAGTGGCAGAGCCAACAAAAGGTAGTACTGAGACATTCTCCCAAGCCCAAGACACCTTGATAGGCTCCAAGGAAAGAGATGTAATAGAGAGGTGGAAGCTGGCCTGGAGCCCATGTGCAAGAAATACTAGTGGTAGAACGAGGTGGTAAAGTGAAAAGGAATATATTTAAATCACTTAGGGCTGATTATTTTGATTCAATTCTAGTGCAGTTGTAGGATTAATCTCCTTTATTTAAGAAAACCTAGCCCTAACAGCTAAGCCAAACTAAGAAAGGTATTCTCTTAAGTCTACATCATATATAGATTAAGTGAAAAGATAGACTGATAAGACTTTATCATTTAGTAGTAGATAATTTAGAGTAAGACATATATCATTGTAGGATCAAAATAATAATAGGATTGGAAGACTCTTTTTAAAGGTTAAGTTCCCCTTTATAGCATCTGGAAAAAGGAGGCTTGACAAAAGGTTCAGTTCTTTAGACTTAGTGCCTAAGTTCCCTTACTTTTCTTCAGCTAGAACTTAAGTATGAGTTGAGCAGTGAAATCTTCTAAGATTTTGTTTCTCTTTCTGCTAAGCATAGGATGGGGGGGGCGGGGCTGGGAGTGGCTGCTAATTACCACCACAAGGTTCTCTTTCCCACTCTTAGTTCAAACTACAGGTTCCTTGAAAGGAAGCTTTCTTGCAGAGCCAAGATGGTGGTGTAGAAGCAGGAAAACTTTGTGAGCTCCCTCCATAACCATCTCAAATACCTATAAAATATGACTCTAAACAGATTTTAGAGCTACTGAGCCTACAAAGTGACAGAGAAACAAATCTCCCACTGAAGGCAGCCCAGTAGGCTGACAGGAAGGATACGTTTAAGCACGCTGGGGGCCAAGCCCAGCCCCACATGAGCCCTCAGTTTTAGCCCCAGGGAGGCCCCAACCAGCAGCAGCTAGAACAGACTTATGGAGAGTGGATCACCAGCAGCTATGGCAGTTTCCAAAAATATCAAGTCAAATACCAAAGACAAAGTAAAAGATCAGTGGAGCTCTGTTGGAACTGGGAGGAATGGAGTGTGGTCTGGCCTTTGCCCCTGGAATGAGAAGCAGCAGAGGCACCGCGGCCATGCAGCTACCTCCACATAGCTGCTTCAGAGCTCCTGGCCTGCAGATTGTAGGGGGCTAAGCAACCATTCAGAGGGTACTCATTCTTGCCTTAACCTGCCTGGATCTGGATCATGGCCTTGGGTGGTGGTCCTGAGGTGTGTGACCAATGAGCCAGAATGGGTGGGGGTTGTAAATATGAGGCCCCCTCTAATAGCTCTAGCAGCTGAGAAAACCTCAGTGTTTTGGGACAAAAGTTTCCCTTCTCGAAGCAGAGTTCTACTGTGGCAAAGAGCTCAAACATCAAGTTAATTGAGTGGCAACTTGAGCTAGCAAAGGAAGCAAAGCACAGCCAGACAACTTTGGATTCCTCTTTTGGGGACTAAAAGATCAAAGCATGGATTGGGAGGAAAACAACAAAGTCAGAACTTTAAACCAAAAGCTTCCAAGAAAAAATATGAACTGCTTTTCGCCCATAGAGGAGTTTAAGAAGGATTTTGAAAACCAAATAAGAGAAGTGGAGGAAAAATTGGAAAGGGAAATGAGAATGATGCAAGAAAATCACGAAAAGAGAGTCAGAAACCTGACTGAAGAAAACACCTCAAAAAATAGATTAACTCCAATGGCAAAAGAGGCCCAAAAAGCCAAAGAGAAAAAGAATGCCTTAAAAAGCCAAATTTGCCAGATAGAAAAAGAATTTCAAAAGCTCACTGGAGAGAATAATTCCTTCAAAATTTGACTGGAGCAAATGGAAGTTAATGACTTTATGAGAAATCAAGATACTATTAAACAGATCCAAACAAATGAAAAAATAGAAGGCAATGTGAAATATCTCACTGGAAAGACCACTGACCTGGAAAATAGAACCAGGAGAGATAACATGAAAATTATTCAACTACCTGAAAGCCACAATCAAAAAAAGAACCTAGAAATCATCCTTCAAGAAATTCTCAAGGAAAATTGCCCTGATATTTTAGAACCAGAGGGCAAAATAGAAATGGAAAGAATTCACCAATCTCTTCTTGAAAAGGATCCCAAAAAGAAAACTCCTAGGAATGTTATAGCCAAATTCCAGAGCTCAGAGGTCAACGAGAAAACATTACAAGCAACCAAGAAGACACAATTTTAATATAGTGGAAACACAATCAGGAAAAGATGGGATTTAGAAGCTTCTATATTAAGGCATCGAATGGCTTGGAATATTTTATTTCAGAGGGCAAAAAAGCTAAGATTAAAACTAAGAATCAACTACCCAGCAAAAATAAGTATAATGTTTCAGTGCAAAATATGGTCATTCTATGAGATGGAGGACTTTCAAGCATTCTTGATGAAAAAAACATATTTGCACAGAAAATTTAACATTCAAATACAAGAAGCAAGAGAAGCATGAGAAGGTAAACAGGAAAAAGAAATCTTAAGGAACTTATCAAATTTACATGCCTACATGGAAAAACTATAATTGTAACCTATGAAACTTTTCTCAGTATGAGGATAGTTGAAGGGAATATAAATGTGTGTGTATATATGTGTGTGTATACACATACATACACATACATGTCTGTATAGGTGGGTATATGTGCACATGAATACATATGTGAGTGTGTGTATATATGTGTACAAGTATATATAGACAGAGGGTGCAGGATTAATTGAATAGGAAGGGATGATATTTAAAAGGTGAAATTGAGAGGTGAGGGAGGAATATATTGAGAGGAGATGGAGAGAGACAGAATAGGGTAAATTATCTCATATAAAAGAGACAAGAGATAACTTTACAGTGGAGGGGAAGAACAGGAAGGCAAAAGGGAATGGGTCAACCTTGCTCTCATTGAATTTGGATTAGGGAGGGAACTACATACACACTAAATTGGGTATCTTCCCCTACAGGACAGTAGGGGGTAAGGTGATGAGAGGGGGAATGATGGAGGAGGGCAGATTGGGGGGAGTGTAGTTAGAAGCACACACTTTTGTAAAGGGACAGGGTCAAAGGAGAGAATAGAACAAGTGGGGTGTAGGATAAGATGGAGGGAAATATCATCAGTCTTTCACAATATATACACTACGGAAATGTTTTGTGTAACTACACACATACAACCTGTATTGAATTGCTTATCTTCCTAGTAAGGGTGGGTGATGATGGAGGAAGGGAAAGAATCTGGAACTCAATGTTGTAAAATCAAATATATATATATATGATGTGTCTGTCTGTCAGATGATCTGTCTTGTCCAACTGTATTATGTTTCAAACAACTTTCCTAAGATTGCTGTATTTTTTATTCCACTTTTCTGTTATAAAATAAGTTCTGAAATCACTACTTTGCTGCTGATTCCTGATGAATTCATTGACCTGCCTTAAAAGGAAACTGTCAGCCATTACTATGAAATCATTATTTATTTTCTTAGAAACTTTGTATTTCATAATTCTTTGCTATTTCAGACAATTAATTTTAATAGTCATAAGCTGCAAAAGCTTGGGGAGTTCTCAAGGCAGAGACAATAAGGGGACCTAGCAATTGGTTAGAAAGAGCTAATGGAGACCCCTGTGCTTGCACTACACACAAGATTGTAAGCTGTTCGAACACTTCATTGCCTGTACAGAGTTCTGGGTTAAAGTTCAAAGGCAGAGAGGAGCACTTTCCAGCAAGAGGGAGCAGGGAAAAGGAGCAGTATCGATTTTGGTCACAATGCATCAGGGAATACTGAATACAACTCTATCCTAGAAGAAAATGAATAAAGCATAAATCAGTTCCCTAGGAAAAAAATTCCTGGGACCAGATCTATTTGAAAGTTAATTCTACAAAATATTTCACCCCAATACTACATAAACTATTTGAAGCAACAGATAAAGGCAGAGTCCTATTAAATTCCTTTTATGACACAAATATGGTTTTAATACTTAAACAAGGATATGGGAATATAAATACACTAATAGTTTCTTGGTGGACTGTGAAAGGACACATCCATTTTGGAAAGTAATTTGGAAATATGCAAAGAAAGTAAAAAAAATATATACATATATATATATCCGAAATCATTAAAAGAAGGATTCCATTACGCTATCAATGAAACCATCAATAGGAAAAAAAGTCCCCATATACTTCCAAATACTGACAACAACACTTTTTGTGACAGCTATGAATTTGAAACAAAGTGAATGTTTATCAACTGGGGAATGCCTAAATAAGGCTTGGAACATAAATGTCAGGGAATACTGCTACCATGCTGAAGGAAATTATGTGTGTGATTAGAACAGAGAAGTATGGAAAGATATTTGCGAACTGATGAAAAGTGAATTAAGCAAAGGCAAGAAAACAGCATATATACACAGTTATCACAAGAATTTAAATAGAAAAATGACACATAAAAAAGAAAAGTACCTGTAAAAATGTTAAGGATCAAGTGGGATGAAAAGGAAGCATGAGAAGATGCCATCACCTTACCCTTTCCAGTAGGTGAGAGGTCCACAGGTGTTACACATGACATACCTTGTCTTAAATATATTGGTCAGTTGTGCTCACTTTTCTTTTCCTTCCAAAACCAAAAATCAAATTTGTTGCATGGCATAGCTATTGGATGAGGAAAGAGAGAGATACATGGGATACCCTTATGATGTAGGAAAGAGAAATCATAAATGAAAAATCAAAAAGAGGTCATCTATCTCAAGGGAAATAAAGGATGGGAAGGGAAGGAGGAAAGAAAGGGGTTTGGGGTCAGCAGCAGATCTCAAACTATACTACAGATTGGTGATTATGAAAACAATTATTGCTGTTGTTTAGGCCTGTCTGACTTTTCCTGATCTCATTTGGGATTTTTGTAGCAAAGGATTTGGAATGGTTTCCATTTCTTTCTGCAATTCATTTGGAAAATAAGGAACTGAGGGAAACAGGCTTAAAGTGATTTGCCCAGGGTCATAGAGCTCCTAAGTACTGAGGTTGGATTTGAACTCAAGGAAATGTTTCTTCCTGACTTCAGGCCCAACAAAATATGCAGCCATCCAGAAAAAAAATTTGAATTTGTTAAAAATTTAAATGTTCATCAGTGGAAAAGATTAGGTATGCAACATACTGATGCAAACAAAATAAAATAGTATTTCATAAATCCAAAGACAGACATTGTAGGGGGCAGGGCATGTGAGGACACACATTTTGATTAAAAAACAGATGGGATAAGAGAAAATCAGATTGACAGAAATTTGATAGGACATCAACATCACACACCACCTATCAAATTAAACTGCAAATAGATACATGACTTAAGTGTAAGGGGGGAATCAATAGCAAATTAAAGGGAAAAGGAAAAAAAATACTTTTCACATCTATATATAGGGGAAGATGCTATGACAGAAAAAGCAACAGAGAGAATCAAAGAAAATAAAATGGATGATTTGCTTCTACAAAGTTGAAATGTTTTTGCCCAAACACATCAAATATAATTTAAAAGAGAAGAGTAACAGTTAAGTGACGAAAAATGTCTTTGCTGTAGTCTAAGGACTGTGGCATATACAAGATATAAAAGGAACCGATTCCAAATTCTAAAATTAAGAGTCATTCACCTATGTGTCAAAGGATATGAACAGGAAATTTTCAAAGAAAGAATTCCAAGCTATCAATAGCCTTATGACAAAATGCTCCAATTCCTCCATAATGAGAGAGAAAAGTGTATGCGAAAACAACTCTCCTTTCAGCCTGTGAATCATAGAGATCCCCAGGTTCAGGGATGGTCCCCTCTTTCTGTACTCCAACAAAGTATATGGAAATGCCCCATTCACCAGGTTCCAGTTGTAACCAGAACAAAAATCAAGTATACCGTATAATTAAACTACATAAAACAAAAGGGATGATATGGAGAAGGGAAGCAGAAGAGTTCCTAGACTCTCCTCTCTCCCCAGCCCCTGGCTAAGCCAAGGATTGGAGAAAGGGAGGAAGAAAGTATGGAATCGTCCCCCTGAGGGGGAGAGGGTGGAAGTGTCCCCAGATGCTTCTCACTGCCTGCTGACCTACACCCCACTCCACCCCACCTTATGATCCCACAAATCACCAGCCCTCCAGACAGAAGCCTGGGCGGGCAAGAATCCACAGGCAGGAACAACCCAGGAGGAGAAGGTACAAACATGTTCACCCCTGAACACACATCCACACACACACACACACACACACACACACACACACACACACACACACACATATACACACAGATGATCCTCCCTAAATACACAACACACTCATAAACTAAGGTATTGATACTCCCAGTAACTTCCACCCACCCTTATATCCTCCTAGGCACTAAGTGAAGCCAATTGAGGAGGGCAGATTGGGCTTCATGAAATGGATGGGAGAGGAAAGAAGAGAAGGAAGGAGTTGAGGCAGGGGCAGGGGAGGGGGCACTTACCTTGCACTCACTTAGGCACTATCTGGACCCTCAGGATCCCTCGGTCTGGAAGATGGGGGTAAGACAGGGGTAACAGAGGGAAAGGGTGTAGAGGGGGAGGGGAGGGGAAGTGGGTGAACAGTACCAAGACCTGGAGCTGCTTATCCTGTTCCCATCCTCCTCCAGAGACAAAGAAGACATATACTTAATAGAGGTTGGGAGGGGACGGGCACTGTGACGTCACTTCAAGGCAGAGCTAATCTCCTCCCAGTGCTGAGGGGGTAAGGGAGAGGGACGGTAAGGGGCTCTGTGGCATCAGGCCAAGAGCATTGGTGAGGTCCATCTGGTCATTTATCTTAACCCCTATCACTCAAACTAACTAAGAAGCAGGGCCACAGTGCATCCTGCACCTGGAGGTGGGCTGGGGCTGACCAGAGTCCCAGGTTCCTGAGGCAGCCAGCTGGGGCTGAGGGTGGGGAGCAGGAGCTGAGCTCAGCTTGGAGATGTGGAGGGTCGGCCCCTTTACAGAAACTGGGAGGGTAGTCCAAAGAGGGGAAGGGGGAAGTCGAGGGAGTGGTTCACAGTAGCTGCAGTAGCATCTGCAAACCACCAGCCCTTGAATGGGACATGGAGTCTTCACAACCCCCAGAGCAGAGGAGGAAAAGGGGGAAGGGGCAAGTCTCAGCCTCCCTTTCTCCAGGCAGGAGGAGACAAAGATCAGGGCTGGCGGGGCAGGACATGACAGGTGGGCACCCAGCGACACCAAGACACACACGTGTCTGCACCTGCGTGTTTACATGTGGGTATCTTGGTCTAAATCCTATATAATATAAACCTTCCAGAGCCTGGACAAGCAGGAGCCACACCCTCCTTTCTGGCTTAATCTCCTCTACTGAGGGACTTAGTAAATTTCTTTTTAAAACTATTTCAGATTTGGGGTTTTATTCTCTCCACCACCAGCCCAGCCACCCTGTCAGTAGTGATTCCACATAGAGGAGGATGCAGCTGGAATTGGAATCCCAAGACTTAGACTTAAGTCCTGCCTTTCTCATTCTGTGATCATAGGCAAGCCACTTAAACTCTCTAAACCTCAATTTTCCTATCTGTTAAATGGGTGTGTTTGGGGGGCGGGGTGATAATTCGTATGCTAAGTAAATTACAGAGTGGTTGTAAAGTTGAAATGAGATGTTTAGCAAAGTGCTTTTCAAACCCTGTAGCACTAGAGAAGTATGAATTAGTATTATCATTATTATTCATCTCTGGTAGTCTTTTTGATGGAGTTTACATATCACGCTATTGATTCTTTTCTATTTAATGTTTTTCCAATCATTGCACAGAACCACTGTCATTTGTAACTCTATAAAAAGTATTGGGATGTCAACTCATCTTCTACAGGCTCCATGGATACATTAGGCCAATTCTAGGACAAGACAAGACTGTGGGGATCACATGTTTCTCATGCTGTTCCCAAATGATTTTCAGTTCTTCCCCTAGATCTCTATATGTTGACAACTTTTCATCCATGCAGCTGAGAGATTAGGAACACGTGATATACTATTGAAAACATTGTTCCTGAATTTTTATGCATCAGTGTTATGACCAGGAGATAGGGACAAGAGTTGTTGTTGTTTTTTTCCATGACAGTGTTCCAGTTCCAGTACAATTTATTGTTGAATTCTTTTTAAAATGGATTTATTGCTGCAGCCAGCACAGTCTGGGCCTAGCTACCAGCTGAGAAAAGCAAAGAGAAAGTGAGAGAAAGCTTCCAGCTGAATAAAGGAAAGAGACAGAGAGACGGGGATGTATTTCATAGTCTGTTTATTGCAGAGCTATTCCATACCAACCCAAAGATACAAGAAAATCATAGAGCTTATATTCCTTATTGCAGGGGTGAATATGTGACTTGGGTCTTGCTTTTTCCCTACCCCAGCCCAGGGCTAATCAATCTTTAAGATCTTTATCCTAGGACCATCTCCTGAGGCACAAGAAAACCAGGAGTCCTAATCAAGACTTGCAAATTAACTTTCAGTACTTTCTTTAGATATTTAGGAAACCAATGAGAGCATCCACCCAACAAGATTATACTTTCCTTGCATATCTGCCAAATGACCTTGTAGAACCGGGGAGCTAGTGTGCCCAGACCCCAGAAAGTCTTGGCCTACAACAATTTATTTAGTTTAAGTTTACAAGATTCAGTTCTATAATACCTTGAGTTTCAAATTTTCTCCCCTCCTTCACCCACCCATGGAGGCATGCAATCAAATATAGTATCTGCAAATACTTTCATATTGGACATTAGTCTGATTGTCTAGAAGGGTTGTCATCAGTGGAGTGAAGAATGGGAAAGAAGAAACAAAATCCAACATGGAAAAGAATAAGAGCGTGAAGTTTGCTTCAGTCTCCATTTAAACTCTGTTATTTCTAGATCTTTCTCTGAATGTAGACATCGTCCATCCTGAGACTGGATATCCCAAGCTCTCCATGTGTAATATGAACATTTGTCATCTGTTCACTTTTTTGTTATTGAGCTTCTGAGTGATAATTCCAACCACCAGTTTATGTCTTGCTAAGTATTCATTAGGTACTAATGTTTTGCAACCTACAGTGAAGTCTTGCTCAGGTTCTACCATTTCCTTGCACAGGAACAATCTTTCTATTATTTCTGTTGATAATGACATGATGTGGGATAGACATCAGAAATCCCCTCCATTTTTATAAACAACCCCACATGTGGTTCTCTGTACACACCTTGGTTGAATTCATATAGAATGTCACCATTTACTGTGTCTGGACTCCAGTCTCAGATCTTTGATATTTCATAGGATTCCCCCAAAGATTGACCACTTTCAGATACACTGGACACATGCAGGGGTATCTGTTTACTTTTTTTAATGTGCATTTACTATTGCTAAGTGAAATGTCACATTTCTGTGTTACGAAAGTATTTGTCAGTTTTAAATTTGCTTAATATGGGCTTTTAAAAGTGAAATATTGAACTCTGTTTCAGTATTAGGTAGAGTTTTCCTAGGAGACTTTCCAAGTCTGTTTTTATCCATTTTTGCAGAAACAAGAGAGGGCTTTTCTATAGTAGGTGCTATCTAAAAGGGAGCTACTTTAAGCAGTCTGTCTTCTGGAAGGGGGCCTGGGAAACAGGAAATTCTCCCCCTGATTTGGCAGGCCAAACACTCTAAGGGATGGGTGGATGACTGAGAATTATAGGCACAGCTCTAGCTGATGTGGCAATTGGGCCATTTGTGGTTCAGGCCAAATAAAACAAGTGCTGTAGGGAGCTGCAGCCAAGGTAGGCTTCCCAATGGAAAAATTCTGTAAGCATGCTAAAGAGGTACCTGAGACTTTTGTTTCACCCAGGTAGACTTCTTTTAGGAGCAGAGAGAAGGCATTCTCATCAAAATATAGGGACTTGCTTACAGTCTATAGCCAGGAGTTCCTTCCAGATTTTGTTTCCCCATAAGCATTCTCCTGGTAACATCATTTCCATTAAGAAGGGGTTCGGCTGATTTCCTTAAAGGCATTGATAAAGCATTTTTAAATTAGGGGGTAAGTTACTACTATCACTATAGATATGCAAAGGCCAGAATACACACAGAGTAAACATACAAGTATATTATAGGACTGTCTTCATTGCTGTACTTCACCATTGTAGCATTGACAATGACAGAGATTGCCAAGAATGACACATCAGTTTCCACCATTTGGAGTTTACCCTTTAAAATGTCTCACACTTTCTCTGCATGCATACACCTGATAAAGATCTCAGAGGTGTAGCAGATGCCAGCCCTGCTTAAATGGGAATAACATCTGACAAAGGGAATCTCTGGGCTACTTGTGAGTAGGGCACCACAGGTCTAGGGAAAGCAAGGGGAAGATAATCAATATCAAAGGCTTCATTGGGGGAACCCTTGACTGGGCCTGGCAAAATCACAAATATACCCCTTCAAGCACAGTGGCCTTTTCATGCTTTAAATTATACATATTCAAGAGCTATCACCACAATTCAATAATGAGAGCAGTAGAAGGGGCTTTACAAATGATATCTTCATTTCACTTCATTCACCAACTGAACACCTTATTAGTTAGGTGTTCTGTGAACACCATAGAAGTGAAAGTTTTGTTACTTTTTCATGATTCATATCTCAAGCTGGTGTGTATACAATGCAAATTCCTTCAGCAACAGTAAGAACAATCTACCCAATGTGGAATGGGACTAGATGGGAATATGAGGAAATGATAGAACCTGAGTTTTAAGGTGGCATTACTTGATGTAGTAGGTGTCTAGCATAATGTACAGAGGGACTAGTCCTTCTGTCATTCCCTTTCACCCACCTTAGTTGAGGAATTCCTCCATGCATACCTGTACCTGCAGAGAGGCCTGGACTGCTTTTCCCTACAAGGCCAGAGAGACCTCCATAAGAAGGGGATATTTTCAGTAAACTGGACTAGAGCAACTGGGAGGATGAGAATTCCAAGCCAGATTAGCACTTTGCAAGGGACAGCTCTATGCTGCTGAGCTTTTATGATGCAGCACACATTTACTGGAAGGGGAATGACTTTTGGTGAGCAATTGGAAGGAATAGGAAGTGTTCCTTCACATCTCCAGCCCTGTGCAGGAACTGCTAGGGGAAGTAATTAGCTCACATGAAGTGTAGCTGAGCTGGACTGAGAAGTTCCTCAAGACTGGGATGTCAATTATTGCCTTTAGCGAATGGCTTGGGTGCAGTGCACAGAGCAGCATAGAAGAGTCAGGGATTACAGTAAGATAGAATCTTCTTTGCAAGAGGGTATAAAGCAAGACAGGCAGGTACATGTGGCAGAGCAGGGACCTTAGGAATCAGAGAAATATATTTGGGACTATGATTGAGAGGAGAGGGTGGATTGAGAGGGACAGTGGAGAAAAACCAGAGACTCTGTTGAGTATTAGATGTGTGATCTAAAAATTATTACGTGTCCCTCTACCACGAGAGCAAAGCAAATGCCACCACATACAATAGTCAAGTTCTATATCAGTTATAATATTATCCCTGCCAAATCTAAATATAAAAAGGGAGAGAGTCATGCCTGTGATATTATTTGATGAATACTGAAAGGTCCTGTTGCCCCTATATATCAAGTAACTAAGCAACAAGAATTTTTAATTAACTTTTGTTTATTTTTAGTTTACATCATTCATTTCCACAAATTTTTGAGTTACAAATTTTCTCCCTGTCCTTCCCCTATCCACCACCGCAAAGCAGCAATCCCACTGCATACCCCCTCCCCCAGGCTGCTCTCTCCTATATCTTCCCCCATCACCCCTCTGACTTTACAGTAGGGCAAGATGGATCTCCCTACCCCAGTGCCTGCATAACACATTGCCCAGTTGCATGTAAATAATAATAATAATAATAATAATAATAATAATAATAATAATAATAATATATGTGTGTATACACATTTGTTTATTTAACATTTAATTTCAGAACTTTAAACTCCAGATTCTGTCCCTTCGTCCCTTGTCACCCACTGAGGACAGACACTGGGAAAGACAAGCAATTCAATACAGGCTACACATGTGTAATTACACAGAACATCTCCACAATGTACATATTGTGAAAGACTGGCTGTATTTCCCTCCCTCCTATCCTATCCTCCAATTGTTCCGTCCTCTACTTTGTCCCTGTCCCTTTAGAGAAGTGTATGCTTCTAACAAAACTCTCCCTCAACCTGTGCTCCCCTCCATCATTACCCCTCTCTTCCCCTTTTCCCCTACTCTCCTGTAGGCCAAGATATCCAATTTAGAGTCTATGTCATTCCTTCCCTAAGCCAGTTTCAATGAGGGTAAGCTTGACTCATTCCCTTTTGCCTTCCTGTTTTTTCCCTCCATTGTAACAGTTATCCTTTGCCTCTTCTATATGAGAGAATTAAGAGGATTAACCTCGTTCTGTCTCATCCTGTCTCCTCTCATATTATTCCTCTCCTACCTCTCAGTTTCACCTTTTAAAATATTATCCTAACCTATTTAATAGATCCTGTGCCCTTTGTCTATGTACACATATATACACACACTCACATATGTATTCATCCACACATATACCCTCCTATATAGACATATGTGTGTATACATATACATACATACATTTATATTCCCTTCACCTATCCTCATACTGAGAAAGTTTCATACATTAAAATTATCATTTTTTCCATGTAGTCATGTAAATAATTCAACTTTGATAAGTTCCTTATGATTTCTTTTCCATGTTTACCTTCTCATGCTTCTTGTATTTGAACGTCAAACTTTTTATTGAGCTTAGGTTTTTTCATAAAGAATTCTTGAAAGTCCTCCACCTCATTGAATGACCATATTTTCCCCTGAAACATTATACTCAGTTTTGTTGGGTATACTTAGTTTGAATTAGATTCTTAGTTTTAATCCTAGCTCCTTCAATCTCCAGAATATCATATCCCAGGACCTTTGATCCCTTAATGTAGAAGCTGTCCAATCCTGAGTTATCTTGATTGGGTTTCCACAGTATTCTAATTGTTTCTTCTTGGCAGCTTGTAATATTTCCTCTTTGATCTGGGAACTCCAGAATCTGGCTATAACATTCCTAGGTGTTTTCTTTTTGGGATTTTTTTCAAAAGGTGATTGGCGAATTCTTTCAATTTCTCTTTTGCCCTCTGCTTCTAAAATATCAGGGCACTTTTACTTGAGAATTTCTTGAAGGATGATTTTTAGATTCTGATTTTAATCATGGCTTTCATGTAGTCCAGTAATTTTTTAAATGATCTCTCCTGTATCTGTTTTCCAGGTCAGCGGTTTTTTCAAAGAGATATTTCATATTGCCTTCAATTTATTTTTTCATTTGTTTGGATCTGTTTAATAGTATCTTGATTTCTCATAAAGTCATTCACTTCCATTTGCTCCAATCTGATTCTGAAGGAATTATTATCTTCAGTGAGCTTTTGAGATTCTTTTTCCATCTGAGAATTTCTTCAAGGATTATTTCTAGATTCTGATTTTAAAATTTGACTTTTTAAGGCATTCTTCTCCTCATTGGCTTTTTGGGCCTCTTTTGCCTTTTGAGTTCATTTATTTTTTAAGGTATTTTCTTCAGTCAGTTTGTTGACTCTATTTTCATGATTTTATTGCATTGTTCTCATTTCTCTTTCCAATTTTTCCTCTGCTTCTCTTATTTGGTTTTCAAAATCCTTCTTAAGCTCCTCTATGGCCTGTAGCCAGTTCCCATTTTTCTTGTAAGCTTTTGGTGCAGGGTTCTGACTGTGTTGTCTTCCTCCTGTTCCATGCTTTGATCCTATTTGTCCCCAAAAAGGAATCTAAAATTGGATTGCTGGGCTTGCTTTTCTTCCTTTGCCTGCTCACGTTGCCAGCCAATTACTTAGCTTTTGAGCTCCATAGAATTCTGCCTTCAGAGGGTAGAGCTCTGTCCCAAATTACTGGGGGTTTTGCAGCTGTTGGAGCTATTAGGAGGCCGCCATCTCTGAAGCCCCCACGAGCTTTATCCATTGAAAGTGCACCTCAGGACCAACACCCAAGACCACGATCCCAATCCAGGCAGCTCAAGGCAAGAGCACTTAGCCTCTGAATGCTCGCTTGGCTCCCCTGCAATCTGCAGGCTGCAAGCTCTGAAGCAGCCACGTGTAGGTGGGTGCAGAGCCACTGCTTCAGCCACTTCTAGCTGTGGGGCAGTCATCTGGACCCTCTCCCCCAAATTTAGTCAAGTTTCACTAACTTTTCCCTTTGTCCTTGGCTCTTATGGGTTGATAATTCTGGAAACCACCCCAGCTGCAGGTGATCTGCTCTCCTGAAAGATCTAGCCCTGGTTTGTCCTTGGTTGTCCTTGGGCTCCAGCCCTGGGTTCATGTGATAATGGTCTTGTTTCCCAATGTGCTGCACTGAACCTCTTTCCATCTGCCTGCTGGGATGCCTACAGTGGGAGCTTTGTTTCTCTGGCATTTTGTGCCTTCTGGAGCTCCAAGATTTGTTTAGAGTCATATTTTATAGGTATTTGAGATGGTTATGGGGGGTGCTGTGGAGTTTTGCTGCTTCTACACCACCATCTTGACCCTGCCCAGCAACAAGCATTTATTAAGTATCTACTATATACCAGACACTGTGCCAGGGAAAAGGCACTTGCAGCTGGAGAGGGACAGAAAGACCTTGTGTAGAGCATGGATGCCCTGTTCCTCCAACTGTGATTTTAGCTGTGATATTTGTTTCTGTCTCATATCAAGCTTGCAGTCCACAAAACCCCCTAAAACATTTTTAACAAATCATCATAAAACTATGCTTCCCTCCATCTTATACTTATAAAGTTGACTTCTTAAACCCAAGTGCATATATCTGTCTCAATTAAATTTGATGTCGTTGGATCTTGCACAATTCTTTAACTTATCGAGATTTTTTTGGATCTTGATCTAGTTTGGGATCATCTGCAATTGTGATAAGGAGGCCATCTAGGCCCTTTGTCCAAGGCATTAATCAAAAGGTTAAGCAGCAAAGGGCCAATGACAAATCTTTGGGGCACTGTGCTAGAGACCTCCTTCCCAGTTGACATGGAACCCTTATGCTTCAATCATTCAGTGAATTGCAGGTCCAACTTCAGTATTACTTGGGCCACATCACACCATTTCTACCAAAAGAGCACTAAATAATTTATCAAATATTTTGCTAATAAGGGTAATCTAGAGGTATTCTAGATTAGTTCTTAGTTCTGCTGGTTCACCATTTCAGCAACTCTATAAAAATATAACCTTTGAAAATACCAATGTAGAAAAGGTTGAAGTGTCAGACATTGCATTTCCCCACTCCTTCCACTTTGGTAACAAAGATAAACTTTAGCATAAATATAAAATCAAGGAATAAGCTGAGAAAATGAGGAAAAAATAATCTAACCATGAAAAGCTACACTGGGGACATGGAAGATCAAGGCACAAACAGAGGTAGCAGTCATGATCTCAGACAAAGCAAAAGCAAAAGCAGCCCTACTTCAAAGGGAAAAGCAAGAAAGCTGCATCTTACTAAAAAAAATTATAAAATAATGTAATAGCCACCCTAAACAAATAATGCCCCAAATGGGTGAGCATTCAGTTTCTTAAAGGAAAAATTAAATGTCTTAAATGAGGAGACAGTCAAACCATACCGTCAAACCATCACCATAGGGTGATCCTAATTTTCCCCTCTCAGAGTTAGATAAATCTAAGCATAAAATAAATAAGAATGAAGTTAAGAAGATGAAAATAATTTTAGAAAAGTTAAATATGATGGTCAACTCAAGAAAACTGAATGGAAATAGAAAGGAATTCAACTTTTCATCAGGTGTACATGGGACCTTCACAAAAACTCACCATGTATTAGGGCATTAGAAACCTCATAACCAAACGGAGAAAAACAGAAGTTTTACATGCACCCTTATAGAGCACAGTGTGTTAAAAATGACATTCAATAAAGGGTGTGGAAATGGATTCAAAATTAATTGAAAACCAAATAATCTAATCCTAAAGAAAGAGTGGGTCAAAGGAAAAATAATAGAAAACAATTGATAATTTCATTAAAGAGAATGTCAACAATGAGATAACATATGAAAAATGTGTGATACAACCAAACTAGTACTTAGGGAAATTATCTTTCTCTAAATGATGCTTACATCTATAAAGTAGAGAAATAGCAGATCAAGTAATTGAGCCTGAAATTTCTAAAAAAAAATAGAAAAAGAAGAAATTTAAAATCTCCAATTAAGTATCACAATGAAAATCCTGAAAATCAGAGGTGAGATAAGTAACATTGAAAGCAAAAAAGAAGCTAATAAATGAAACCAAGAGTTGGTTTTATTTTTTTAAAAACCACAATAAGGTAGATAAACCATTAGTTACTTGATTTTTAAAAAAAGAAGGAATACCAAATTACTAGTCTCACAAATGAAAAGTGTGAATGCATAACATACAAATATGAAATTAAACTAATTGTTAGGAGACATTTTTCATAATCATATGCAAGGCAAACTGAAAGTATAAGTGAAATGGATGAATATTTACAAAAATAGAAACTGCACATGTTAAATGAGGAAGAAATACAATACTTAAATAACCCCATCTTTAAAAGAAATTTGAGCAAGGCATAAATTAGTTCCCTTAAATAAAATAGTGAGGACTAAATGGATTTATAGTTAAATACTACCAAACATTCAAGGAACAACTCATTGCAATACTCTATAATAGGTTTTTTTTAAAAATAGGTAAAGAGAAGGCTTACCAAAAGTCCTTTTATAGCAAAAACTATGGTTTTCATACCTAAACAAGGAAGAGTAAAAACAAAGAAAGAAAATTGTAAACGAATTTCCTTAATGAATAGCAACGAAACATTTGAAATAAAATCCTAGGAAGGATATTACAGCAGTGTATCACAAATATCATACACTATAACCAGTCATCAAATCTCTGGAGAAGATTCAGGACCAAACAAAACATCAAGAGACCTATCACTGAATGATTGTTGTCTCACTCAAAGTGAAAACCTTAAAAGACCTTAGCTTAGGGTCAAGGTGTCCCACTGCCTCCTGGGCCATCTCCATAAGACTGATCAGAAGTCCTGATCAATATATGCCATGGACCTGTATGGGTCTGGAGGAGAAAGTGAGGCTGGTGACCTTGAACAGCCCTCCTTCACTCAAATCTTCAGGAACAAAGGACAAACCATACAATTACAAACTGTAAAATGAGCCATTTTTATTATATTATATGAAAAAAGTTTTGCTAAACAGAACCAATGCAACTACAATTAGAAGGAAAGTGGAAAGTTGGGAAACACTTCTGCAACAAATATAGGCCTCCTTTTTCAAATATGTAGAGAACTGAGTCAAATTTATAAGAATGCAAGTCATTCCCCATTGCATAAATGGTCAAAGGATATAAACAGGCATTTTTCATATGAAGAAATAAAAGCTCTCAGGAGAGTGTGGAATGGAGACAATGGAAAGGAAGGAGTGTTCTGAATCTCCCTCCTTAATTACTGAGTAGGTTGAATGAGTGAAAGCGTATCCAGTGCTTGAAAGTGAGGCTAGGGAGGCTGTGTCATCAGGAGGGAATCAGGTAGATCTCAGAGTGGGAAAGGGAAAGATTTAAGTTTGTTACCTGAGGAGTTGGCATTCCCAAAGGCACAATGGAAGGGTTGGGTAGCTTTAGAATGGAGCACTGAGCTATTCATGTGGGTGGGTGGGGGTGGGGGTGGGAAAGGAGAGTGGAGAACTGAGTTTGAATTTTGAGAGGTGTGTTGTCTTAAGATCTTCCCCACCCATTAATAGGCCTCTGGTGGAACCCATTGAGGGAAGCTTACTTAGGGGAGGCTTGCTTATGGGAAGGTTTTCACACCTTTTGCTAATTTCTAATTAGGCATTGAGTCTGGAGAGTGGTGAAGCCTTCTGGCTCTGAGAAGTCTATTTATACTCTGAGTTGGTATTTTACTTTGTGGGCTTGCTTATGAGAAGGATTTTGTGGTTCCTTGATCAAGATTCTGAGTGGCCAAATGTTTAGAGCTCCCCAACTGCTCAACTGTAAAGGGTCTCTCTATCCAGGGATGTATGTAAAGGGTATAGCAATATTGTTTTGATTCAGGCAGTCAGAGCCCTGTCTGTTGGTCTTTATTTCTCTGCTTATATTCTCTCTGAAGTTCAGCATGCTGACATTTCCCTTGAAGTAGTGAATGCAATTTAAAAAAGATTGTTGACCCTTTAAAAAGCTATCTTTCCTAGTAAAGCAGATCTAAGAACTTGCACTAGCAGCCAGTGTGGATGCCACTTCAAGAGGGGAGGGAGACGGGGCAGAATCAGTGGAATAGGAAGGGTATGACAAGGTGCCAGAGTTTGTTAATCATTGAGGAGTGATTTCAGGTAGGTTTTCAATTTTCCATAGAATGTAGCCTTAGGGTACAGTTTCATCAGGACTTTAGATAGTTCAGGCAAAGGGACAAGTTCTAGAATGGGGTTATCTTTTTTTCAAGTCAAGAGAACCGGCTGGAGCCTTGATGAAAGAGCTTTTCTCTTCATCCCTGGAAAGAAGGAATCTCATCCTTGATGGAATGCCATTTTCTCCCCTTACCACAAAGGCAGGAGTCTGGCATCAGGGAGAATGGCATTTTCCCCATAGATACTGGAGATGAGAAATCAATTCTTTTTATATCTTGAATATGAGAAATTAATCAGAGGAGGTAATTGCAAAGCTTTCTCACACTTAGCTGTTTTCCTTTTTATTTTAACTGCATTAGATCAGTTTGTGCAAAATCTTCTCAATTTCAAATAATCAGAACTGTCTGTTTTTTCTTTTGGGATCCACTCTATTACTTAACATATCATGAATTCTTCCCCTGTCTGTAGACTTGAAAGGGCATTCCTTCCTTACTCTTCTGATTTGTCATTCCATACCCAATTTGGGCCACAACTACTTTCCAATTTTCTCAGTTAAAAAAAAATCAAATAGCTATTTCCTTGAAACCATGTTCTTTAGGTTTCATGAACACTATGCTACTTTGTTTATTTGTTTCTGTGTCTTGTGCATCTAATCTGTTTCATGAATTTCAAAATTATTTTTTCTAATTGTATAAAATATTGATTTCATAATTTGGGATGGCATTTAATGAATCAAATAACATATCATACTATTTTTCTTACATCAGTTCATCTTATTCCTGAGGTCTTATTATTTCTCCAATTCTTTAATTCAGTCTTTTTCCACCCTCCCCCTCCCCCAAATATGTATAGTTGGATTCCACCCTGGATAATTCGGTAAATACATTCCCATACATTTTATGACTTTACACCTGTTTTGAATGGAATTTCTTGTTCTAACTCTCAAATACTAGAATACAGCTAGTTTATTTTATATCCAGAATCTTTACTGAATTTATTGTTTCATTTAAGTTTTGGTTGACTCTTTAGGATTTTCTAAGTAAATTATTTCATCTACAAAGAATGATAATTTTGTTTTTGCTTGTTTATTCCTTCATTTGATCTTATTACTATTGCTAGCATTTTGAGGACTATAACAAATGAGAGATACTTCTAGTATATAAATCCATATCCAGACAAATCTTTCTTTTTTACACCAAAACATGTTAAAATGGAGGTTGCACCTTCTTTATGGCAGGCTCTACAAATACAGAAGTATGAACTAAGATGCCCTAAATCTTCAGTCACTTTATTACACTCACTCATATGGGGAAGGTGTCCATAGTATTTTCTTTCCCCAGAATCATTAATTTTTTTCCCACGTACCTGATCTACGATCAGGGGGACCAGTTAGGAAATTACTCTGTCCTTGTTCATCCACCCAGGGAGGTGAGTGGACCACTATGATGTAAAGATGCATGGAATGAGAGGTGAATTTCTGAGAGGATAGTAACTCAGGGGACAGACAGCATACTGTAGCTAATGAAAGAAAGATGTTCAGATTAGTGGGAATTTGGGGTGAGGAAGAAAGAGATTATTTTTAATTATCCATTTGTTTAACCAATCAACAGTACTTGCTTCCTGCTTTTTCTCTTTATGTTTTCCTTGATTTACCTGATTTGTGACCTGTCCCATTGTTGTTTTTGTCATTCTGTCTCAAAGAGGACCAAAAGTATCAAGAAGGTGATGTCTTCACTTACAAGTGAATTGTGTCATTCCTTCCATTTAAATTGTTGTAGTTGCTGTGCACATATACTGTTGTGCTGAAAGACGTGATTGAGACCCCAGGTGCATATTTTGGAAGTGGATTTTATTTAGTGTGCGCTGCTCGGGGCTACATCTTACCCTGCCCAAATCAAACAGGCTTGACCAAGGGGAGATCACTGATATATATAGGGCTCCCCCAACTCTCAATGGTCAGGGATTGTGTAATAAGAAGTTTACAGCAGGGACTGGCTAGTACACATTTTAAGTCTCGTGGGCAGGGAAACCTTGGGGGGCCCTGAAGCCAACTTCCTTGATGAAACAGGAAGAAGATGACTGGCTAGGGCAGAATGG
>CM053602.1:63188300-63206820 GCA_028646575.1 Pseudocheirus occidentalis | reverse complement strand
ACCTTTTAAAATATCATCCCTTCCTATTCAATTGATCTTGTGCCCTCTGTCTATGTACAACTATATATAGACACTCACTTATGTATTCCTAAACATATATACCCTCTTATATTTTATATTCCCTTTACCTATCCTCATACTGAGAAAAGTTTTATAAGTTACAATTATCATTTTTCAGTGTTCATAGGTAAATAGTTCAACTTTGATAAGTTCCTTATGAATTCCTTTCCATGTTTATCTTCTCATGCTTTTTGTATTTGAATGTCAAATTTTCTATTCAGCTCTGTTTTTTTTTTCATCAAGAATGCTTGAAAGTCCACCACCTCACTGAATGGTCATATCTTTCTCTGGAACATTATACTCAATTTTGCTGGGTAGGTAATTCTTGGTTTTAATCCTAGCTTCTCTGATCTCTGGAATATCATATTCCAAGTTCTTTTTTCCCTTAATGTAGAAGCTGCTAGATGCTGGGATATACTGATTGTGTTTCCACAGTATTCAAACTGTTTCTTCTTTGCAGCTTGTAACATTTTCTCCTTGATATGGGAGCTCCAGAGCCTATCTATAACATTCCTAGGAGTTTTCTTTTGGGGAATCTTTTTCAAGAGGTGATTGGTGAATTCTTTCAAGCTCTATTTTGACCTCTGGTTCTAAAATATCAGGGCAATTTTCCTTGAGAATTTCTTGAAGGATGCTTTCTAGGCTCTTTTTTTGATCATGGTTTTCAGGTAGTCCAATAATTTTTAAACTGTCTCTCCCGGATCTATTTTCCAGGTCAGTGTTTTTGTCAAGGAGAGATTCCACATTGCCTTTTTTTTTTAAATTTGTTTTGATCTATTTACTAGTATCTTGATTTCTCATAAAGTTGTTTGCTTCCATTTCCTCCACTCTAATTCTGAAGGAATTATTTTCTTCAGAAGGCTTTTGAGATTCTTTTTCCATCTGGCAAATTCAGCTTTTTAAGGCATTCTTCTCCTCATTGGCTTTTTGGGCCTCTTTTGTCATTTGAGTTCGTCTATTTTTTAAGGTGTAATTTTCTTCAGTCAAGTTCTTGACTCTCTTTTCATGATTTTTTTTGCGTCATTCTCATTTCTCTTCCCAGTTTTTCCTCCACTTCTCTTATTGGTTTTCAAAATCTGTCTTAAGCTCCTATATGACTGGTAACCAATTTATATTTTTCTTGGAAGCTTTTGATGTGGGAGTTCTGACTGTACTTTCTTCCTCCCATTCTTTGCTTTGATCTTTTTGTCCCCAAAAAAGGAATCTAAATTTGGATTGCTCTTCTTGCTTTGCTTCCATTGCCTGCTCATGTTGCCAGTTAATTACTTGACTTTTGGGTTCAGCAAAACTCTGCTGTTAGAGGGGAGAGCTTTGTCCCAAATCACCGGGGTTTTCACAGCTGCTGGAGCTATTAGTAGGCTGCTGTCTCAGCAGCCCTATCCAGCTTTGGTTCACTGGTGACGCACCTCAGGACCAACACCCAAGACCACGATCCCAATCCAGGCAGGTTAAGGCAAGAGCACTTAACCTCTGAATGGTTGCTTGCTCCCCCCACCCTGCAATCTGCATGCTGGGAGCTCTGACATAGCCAAGTGGAGGCAGCTACAGGGCCTCTGCTTCTACTGCTTTCTTGCCTGAGAAGCAGGTGGCCAGACACACTTCTTTCCCTGAGATTTAGCTGAGTTCCACCAACCTTTCACTTTGTCCTTGATTCTCATATGTTGCTAATTCTGGAAACTGCCATAGCTGCTGGTGATCCACTCTCTCTAGTGCTCCAGCTTCAGCTTGCCCTGGCCTCCCCTGGCCTAATGCCTTGGTTTCAAGCAGGATTGTAGTAGGCTCCCAGAGTGCTACAATGAGCCCTTCCCATCTGCCTTCTGGGCTACCTTCAGTGGGAACTTTGTTTCTCTGTCATTTTTTGTGTTCTGGAGCTCCAAAATTTGTTTAGAGTCATATTTTATAGGTATTTGAGGTGGTTATGAGGGGAGCTCAAGGAGTTCTCCTTTTCTATGCCGCCATCTTTGAAATCTTTAATCAGCAAGCATTATATGTAATGGGGAGAAGCTAGAAGCATTTCCAGTTAGATTGGGGGTGAAACAAGAATATCAATTATCACCACCATTGTTCAATATGGTAGCACAAATATTAGTTTTAACAAAAAGAGAAGAAAAAGAAATTGAAGAAATTAGAGTAGGCAAATAAGAAACTAAGCTATCCCTTTTTGCAGATGGTATAATGATCATATTCAGAGAATCTTTTTGTGGGTTCTGCTGCTCTAGAATTTGTTTAGGGTCATTTTTAAAGCTATTTGGAGGGGTTTGGGGGAGAGCTCATGTGAGTTCTCACCTTTACTCTGCCGTCTTGGCTCTACCCCAATTATTTCCTATGATTTGTTTTTTGACCCATTCATTCTTTAGGATTTGATTATTTAGTTTATTTTTAATCTGTTTCCGCATCCTTCATTGAATATCATCTTCATCTTACTGTGGTCTGTAAGAGTACATTTAAGACTTCTGTTTTCTCCATTAGGTAATGAGATTTTTATGTCATAATATAGAATAAGTTTTTGTGAAGGTTAAATATAAACGTGAGAAAAAGTTGTATTCATTTATATTTCCATTCAGTTTTCTCAACCTGACTAGAACCAGTTTCTAACCTGTGGGTGGCCAGAGTGGAACAAAGCAGGTTAGAGACAAGAGAGTCAGGAATTAAGAAGAAGTTTAATGAATTTCAGAGTGAGGAAAACATTTGCAAGTAGAAGTCCCACTAAGAAGGGTTTATGACTTATTACAGAGGTTAAGCAAGAAAAAACACAAAACGGAGGACCACAACACAGTCATTCTTAGGTCTTGAGTAAACAGTTTCCACAGTTGACATTTCTTGGGACCATACAGGCATTCTTGGGTTGTATGAAAACAATCCCCAAGTTAGTGAAATTGTTGAGCCTTGTGATTGTCTCAATTAATAAGGGTCATTGAGGCTTGTGATCATTCAGCTGGATATAGAATGAGAGTTTGGAACAGGAAGAGGAGGAAAGCCCCTTTTTCAGTTCACTTAGCAGTTACAAGCACAGGTGTCAGGACAGGTGAGTGATTCCTTTCAACTGCAGCATGTTGGCTACTTCTAGTTCTCAGGCCCCTGGGAAATTGCAAAGCTAGGTATCAATTAGTATGAAAATCATAAATCTCTCAAAGAACACTTGATGCTGGTCAAAGCACTACATTTTACCAGACGATGAGTTCATCAAGAGGTTGAGTGAAAAGGACTGTTGTTATGTTAAGCTCAGGGCATAACCAGTTTGCTTGGCCTTAGTTCTAGAACACAGGGTGTCTCCAAATATCTTCACAGCCTTTTTTTTCCAAAGGTCAATCATAGGTTACTTTTATAAGGTTGTTTTTATTTTCTTAACTTCTTTCTTATTTATTCTATGCATAGATTTACCTAACTCTGAGATGGCAAAGGTGTGGTCATTCAATTAGTCCACTTTGACTATTTCCTTTTGTAAGTCTTTAAACTTTTCCTTTAAGAAGTTGTATGCTCTGCCTTTTAGTGTATATTAGCTTCGTACTGCTATTACATCATTTTATTATGATCACTTTTTTTTAGCAAAATGTACTTTTCTTGCTTATCTCTTTGAATTAAGTCTTCTTTTCACTTTGTCTGAGATCATGATTTCTATCTCTGTTTATATTTTGATCTTTCTTTCCCCACCGTAGCTTTTTATGGTGAGATATTTTTGCTCATTTCCCCAGCTTATTGTTTGACTTTATATTTATGTTAAAAGTTTGTCACTATTTCTAAAGTGGAAACAGTAGGGAAATGCTATGTCTGACACTTCAGCCTTTTTATGCTGCTATATTCAGAGCTACATTTGGGTTTATAGTGGTTGCAAGGTAATGTGATTTGGGGAGAGGTACAGTCACTGCTGTTCTGGTCTGTGCTGCAGATCTTAATGAACAAAAAACCTTGATCCCTTGGGACTACAGCTAGTACAGTTAATCATGGTCCCTGCTACCTTGTGACTGGAAATAATACAATTTTTCAGAGCCCCTGATCATTTGTGATAGAAAATGATACTGCTTCTCAGGGATCCTACCTCTTGCCAAAAAGTGCTCCACTCTGCCCTTGAACTGTGACCCAAAAGTCTGTATAGGCAATGGAGTATCTAAATGACTTCAAGTCCTGCATCCAGTGCTAGCATAATGGCCCAGTGTAATCTGTTTCTGATTGTCAGGTCCCTTTACTATCTCTTGCTTAAGAGCCTCCAAAACTTCTGTTGCTTCTGCTGCCTTCACCTCATCAAAAATGCTGTTTGATCCACGTGACTCCAGGCCAGTTTTGGCCCCTGTGTTACAGATCTCTTCTTCCAGCCTATTAAGCTGTCTTAGGCTAGAAGATCTCACCTTGAACTTTTGTTGACTCTGTCACTTAAAAATCCAATGTAAGTCATTATTTTAAAGTAGTTTGGAGGGGAATTTGGAGAGATCTTGGCTCAGTGGTTCTCAACCTTCCTGATGCCATGACCCTTTAATACAGTTCCTCATGTTGTGGTGACCCCCAACCATAAAAATATTTTCGTTTCTACTTCATAACTGTAATTTTGCCACTGTTATGAATCTATCTGATATGCAGGATGTATTTTCATTGTTACAAATTGAACATAACCCACAGGTTGAGAACTGCTGACTTAGAGATTCCTCTACTCTGTTATTTAGTGAATAACTTCTTGAATTACATTAGTGTTCATGAAGTACAAGAATTCAGAAAGGCAATAGATATTGTCAGCTGACTTTGTGCATTTACACTGGCTATCCCCGTCTCCCATACCTTCAATGATATCATTCTTTATCTCCCCTTCTAGGCTTCCCTGGCATCCTTCACATCCCAGATAAAATTCCACCTTCTACAGGAAGTCTTCCCTGATCCCACCCTCATTCTAGCTCCTTCCCACTGCTTATTACCTCCATTTCATCCTTTCTATATCATGGTGAGACATAGCTTTTGTTTGTTATCTTACCCATGACACTTAGAAACTGCTTTTTCTTTGAATTTGCAGAAATAGTGTGGGGATGTGGCCAAGATGATAATGAAATTTGGACTGGAATTGGCTGAAAGATTAGAGTAAAATGATTTAATATCAACTGGAAAGGAGGTCTCTAGTGGAGTGCCCCAAAGTTTTGTCATTGGCACTTTGCTGCTTAATGTTTTTATTGATGGTTTGGACAAAGGACGTAGATTGCATCCTTATCATAAGGTCATTTACTTCCATTTGCTCTACTCTAATTCTGAAGAAATTCTTCTGCTCAGAATGCTTTTGAGATTCTTTTTTCCATCTGGCAAATTTGACTTTTTAAGGCATTCTTCTCTTCATTGGCTTTTTGGGCCTCTTTTGCCATTTGAGTTAATCTGTTCTTTAAGGTGTTATTTTCTTCAGTCAGGTTGTTGACTGTCTTTTCATGATTTTCTTGCATAATTTTCATTTCTCTTCCCAATTTTTCTTCTACTTCTCTTATCTGGTTTTCAAAGTCCTTTTTAAGCTGATCTGTGGCTTGAAGGCAATCTTCATTGTGGGGAGCCGAATAGGCCTGATCCAGGATTCAGATAAGAGACCTTAATTATGTACCCTAATACCTCTAGAATTCCTCTAGTGGCTTACAAAGGCTGGTTCCCCCAAAGGAACCTCAGGGGTGCACTTTAAAGGACTTCTGTCTGATATCCTGACATCAGAACCTTTATCCCCAAACTTCAGGCACCAAAAAGGACATGTTCCTTATCATATTATTCTAAAAGACTATTGTAAGTATCTGGCTTCTATGCAGCTATCTTTGAGATTGTGGACTGCTCTCAGGGAGCATCCTTTGTCCTGTAAGATACATTTTGATAAAAGACAACTGACCTTCCCCATGACTTCCTGTGTCTTTGATAACAAGCCTTGTCTTATCCAAGCTACTTCCCAGGTATAGCAGTCTATTCTCTTAGTAATAATATTCCAGGATATGACTGAGATAAAGATACTTGAATCTTTGTCATTTGGATCTTTAAAAACTTTATTCTAAGCATCAGTAAATGTAGTTCATGGTTCTTCCTTGAATGGTCCACATGGCCTGGTCACTTCATTTATTCACATCTCCTATCATGCTTAATTCTGAACATTAAGCAGGCTCCCAACATTTCATGTTTCTTGGAAGCATTTGGTGTGGGAGTTCTGACTGTGTTGTCTTCCTCCCATTCCATGCTTTGATCCTTTTTGTCTGCAAAAAAGGGTTCTAGAGTTCAGTTACTGTTCTTATTTGCTTCCTTTTCCTATTCATATTGGCCAGTCAATTAATTGCTTGATTTTTTAGCTCTATGGAACTCTGCTTCCAGGGGGGAAAGCTTTGTCCCAAATCACGGGGGTTTTTGCAGCTACCGGAGCTATTAGGGGTTGCTGCAGCCTCCACCAGCTTTGGCTCACTGAAAATGCACCCCAGGACCGCGACCCAAGAGCACAATCCATATCCAGGCCGCTCAACACAAGAGCATTTGGCCTCTGAACAATTGCTTGGCCCCCCTGCAGTCTGCAGGCTGGGAGCCCTGAAGCAGCCAGGTGGAGGTGGCTGCCATTTGTGTTGCTACTGCCACTTCCTGCTGCTTCCTTGCCCTGGGGGCAGTTCGGCCAGACTGCTTTTCTCTCCCAAATTTAGCTGAATTCCACTGACCTTTTTCTTAGTCTTTATTTCTCCTGGTTTGATAAATCTGGAAACTGCCACAGCTGCTGCTGATCAGCTCTTCTGAAGACTCCATCTATGGCTTCTCCTGACCACCCTGGAGCCAGGCCCCAGTTTCAGGCTGGGCTGATTTTGGTTCCCAGCCTGCTGCAATGAGCCCTTTGTGCCAAGCTGCCTTCAGTGAGAAATGTGTTTTCTGTATTTTTGTGAGTTTTGTACCCCCCAAATTTGTTTAGAGTCATGTTTTATGGGTATTTGAGGTGGCTATGTGGGAGCTGCAAAACCTTGCTGCTTCTATGCCACCATCTTGACTCTGCCCCTTGCACCCTTATCAGGTGACCCAAACTGGATGACAGAATCAAGACCCAAAAACATCTTGACAGGTTAAAGAATTTTGAAAAAAATCTAATAGCATGAATTTAAATTGGGATAGATAGGAAGTCTTGCACTTGTACTTAAGAAGTCAACTTTACAAGGATAAGATGGAGGAAAGCATAATTATACAATGATTTATTTACAATAAGATTCAGAGGGTTTAGTGGACTTCAAGCTCAATAAGAGACAGAAGGATGATATCAGAGCAAAAAAAGCACAAATGGAACCTTGATCTATACTCAGAGTATCCTGGCTTCTAACAAGAAAGAAGTAATAAGCTGTGCATGCTCTATGTAAGGACTTTCCTGTCCCTCTCCTCCTGATGGTGCCTCTGCCAAGAAATTTCTTTGTTTTTATTGCTATATAATTTGTGTGTTTAAAATTAATATATTTTGTACACATATAGATACAAAGGCACAGAAAAGGAGATCCATACTCTATTACAAGCACACACACACACCGTATATGTATATGTGTGTGCATGTAAGTATATGGATATATATGTACATAGTCTTCCATGATGGAATGTACATTCCTCAAAGGAAAGGATGGATTAGTATTTTGTGTCCCTAGTGCTTGGCATAGTGTCTGATGCATAGTAGGTGCTTTATAAGTGTTTTTTGCTTAGTTGCTTGATCTCTACAGGCAGGAGGGCCTTTCACTATTCATCAAATAATACCTCAGAAAAGACTATCTCACTTTGCTTCACTTGGCAGGGAAACTATAACTGGCTAGGGAACTTGTTTTTTATGGTATTTAGTAGTATTTGCTGTACCTTGGTGGTAGATGGACAGCTACCAAACTTTAGGTCACATGTCTAAAGCTAACAGAGTCTCTCTTTTTCTCCACTATCTCCCTGAAGCCACCCTCTCCTCTCAGTAATAGTTCCAAATATTTTGCTGATTTCCAAAGTCTCTCCTCTGTCATATTCACTTGCTTTTCTTGTCCTATATTCTCTTGGAAACAGAGACCTGCATGACATCTTGTTGCGATCCTTGACTCTCCTATGCTACTCTTTAACCAGCACCCAGGGCATTAACTCAAGCCAGTCTCTGATATTTTTACATTGAAGCATTTTCTCCATCCAGTTCTACTGCCCTTCCCCTAGAGTATTTGCTTCCCCAGGAAGTTTCTGCAGAGGCCAAGAGATGTTTAAGACATTTTCTTATTTCTTCAATTGTTCACCAAATTTTATCACTCTCCCAGCAAATCTGTGCTGGCTCACTATGGCTAAGCTTCATGGAGCTGTCCCTTGCAAAGTGCTGATCTCACTTATAGTTTTCATCCTCCCAATTGCTTTTGTCCTGCATACTGAAAATAAACCCCTCCTATATAGCCCTTCATTTCTTTCTATGGAAGATTAGAAACCTCCACAGGGCCTTTCTACAGGTATAAATGTGTCTGGTAGAGCTTCTCAACTGAGGTTAGGGGAAGGGAATGCCAGATTGTACACATTATGCTGGGTACCTTGGACTGTATCAAATAATGCCATCATCCCTGCTTTAAAATCAGGTTCTACTATTTCCTTAGAGTCATATCTTGTTCCATTCCACATTGGGGTAGATAATTCTTGCTGTTATTGCAGGAATTTGTATTGTGTATCATCTAGTTTGAAATATGAACCATGAAAAAGGGGCAAAACTTCTAGTCTTGTGGTGATACTAACTAGAAAGGTATGCTCAGTTGCTGAATGAAATCAAATGAGACCGTATGTAAAGCCCTTTCTATTGTGCTCATAATTGTACTGGGGTGAAAGCTCTTGAATATGTATGAACTGAAGTATTGAAGGCCTACTGTCCTTGGAGGGGCATGTGTATGATTTTGCAAGATCCAGTCACAGGGTTCCTACAATGAAGCTTTTGATACTGATCACATTCTTATTGCATCCCCTAGTCCTTGCTTAACTTAATACTGAGCAGCCCATATTGTCGTTTCAAGATTTTGTTCTTGTTTCAGCAGGGCTAGCATCTGCTGTGTCTCTGTGTTCTATTTCAAGTGTATGCATGGAGAAAAAATATAAGATATTTGGAAGATTAAACTCTAGAGGGTGGAGAGTGCTTTATCATTATTGACAACCTGTGCCATTGTCAAGAAGCAACAGTTCTGCTCAAGAGTGCAGTTTAACAATGAACATACTGTTGTATATACTTCTATATTTGATGTGTGTGTGTACTCTGGCCTTTGGGTGTAGTAGGCCAAGACTTTATGGGGTCTTGGCACACTAGCTCCCCAGTTATACAAGGTCATTAGGCAGATACGCAAGGAGAGTATAATTTTGTTGGGTGGATGCTCTCTTTGGTTTCATGAATATCTAAAGAAAGTACTGAAAGTTAATTTCCAAGTCTTGATTGGGACTCCTGGTTTGTTTTTGCCTCTGGAGATGGTTTTAGGATAAAGATCTTAATGAGTGATTAGCCTTGGGCTGGGGTAGGGGAAAGGTGAGACCCAAGTCATGTATTCTTCCCCGCAATAAGGAATGTAAGCTCTATGATTTTCTTGTATCCTTGGGTTGGTATGGAATCGCTCTGCAATAAACAGACTATGAAATACATCCCCATCTCTCTATCTCTTTCCTTTATTCAGCTGGAAGCTTTCTCTCACTTTCTCTTTGTTTTTCTCAGCTGGTAGCTAGGCTCAGACTGTGCTGGCCAAAGCATTTGGGTATAGATAGTGATAGCAGGAACTCAACCCCTAACTGAAAAAATGTTTTTACTGATACCCTTTGAGGTAAGCAAATGAAACCCTTCTTAATCGAGGGGATATCCCTATTAGAACACTTATGGGGCAAAATAATCAGGAGGTAGCTCCTGATTCAAGGCTTTTAGCATGTCCCTGTATTTTGGTGAGACTCCCTTCCTAAAGGAAGTGTGCCTGGGTGAAAGAAAAGTTTTAGGTGTCTCCTGAGCATGCTTAAAGAACTTTTCCACTGGGAAGCCTACCTTGACTGCAGCTCCATATGGCACTTGTTTTATATGGCCTGCACCACAGTAGTGGCCCAAATAACACCTCAGCTAGAGTTGTACCTGTAACTCTCAGAGTCATCCACCCATCCCTTAGAACCTCTGAGTGCTAAATCAGGGAAGAATTTCCTGCTACCCAGGACCCCTCCCAGATGATGGCCTACTTAAAGTAGCTCCCTTGTAGATAGCATCTAGTGTAGAAAGACCCTCTCCTATTTCTTCAAAAATCAACAAAAACAAATTTGGAAAGTATCCTAACCAAAGTCTACATAATAATGAAACACTGAGAACAGCACTTCCTCATTAAAGAGAACTAAGAGAAGTCTTCAAAGTACATATTAAGCAAATTTAAAACTGAGAGAAATATTTTTGCCACAAAGAGATTTAACACTTCACTTAGCAATAGTAAAAGTAAGTTTTAAAAAGAAGTAAATTAGATACTCACGTCTGGATGTGTCCAGTGCATCTGAAAGTGCTCAATCTTTGGGGGAACCCTACAAAATACCAAAGTGGAGTACAAATGCATTCCATAGGCAACATTCCACGTGAATTCAACCAACAATGTGTGTACAGAGAACCCCTAAATACATACTATCCACGTGATTCTGTTTATAGAAAGGGAGAGGGTTTCTTCTGGCAATCCCACATCAGGTCACTGTCAGCAGAGATAAAAAAACAAAAAAGATTGTGCTTAAGGAGCCCAGATTTAGCAATCACCACAGATGATGGAGGGAAATCATAGAAAAAGAGGAACGCTTCACTTCAGTTGTTAAAATATTAGTACTTAATGAATAGCAAGACAAGAACTGGGGGTTGGAAGGATTCATCACAAGCTTAATGTCTTTCCAAAGTGAACAGAGGACAAACGTTAAAATTACACATGGAGACCTCAGGATATCCTTGAGAACTTAAAAATATATTGTAATGGAGCTGGAACATCGTCATGGAACAAAACTATCACCCTCGTCTCCTAGCCATAACACAGATCCATAAAAATTCAGGAACAATGTTTTTAATAGCCTACTAAGTGGTCCTAATCTCTAAAATACATGGATGAAAAGCTTTAAACAGAGACCCAGAGGATGAACTGAAACCATGTTGGAACAGGAGGAGGACCATTTGATCTGCACAGCCCTGTCTCCTCTTGGAATTGAACTAAAGATATATTCATGGAGCTTGCAGATGAATTAACAACCCAGTATTTTTAATGAGTTACAAAAGACAATAATTCTGTGCAATGATCTGAAGACTATTAAACAGAAAAGAATCAATAGCAAGATATGTAAACTCTTTGAAAAAGATTAACAGAGATCAATAGTAATGGTGATAATAATAACAAACACTTCTCTAGGGGATCATGACTTGAAAAGCAGTTTGCAGACATCTCATTTGAGCCTTACAACTACCCCGTAATTTACTTAGCATAGTTATTACTATCATTGCCATTTTGCAGATAGGAAAAATGTTTAAGTGATTTGCCTATGGTCACACAGTAAGTAAGGCAGCACTTCAGGTTGGGTATTTTGACTCCAATTCCAGTTGTCCATTCACTAGTCAGTTCACTAGTGTCAGCGGCTGGGGTGGGGAGAGAATCCCCCAAATCTAAAATAGTTTCAGAAAGGACTATATGATGTCACTTGGAAGAGGAGACTAAACTAGACAGGAGGTTGTAGCTCCCACTGAAGAGGCACCCAAAGAGGGTGCCCGAGACCCCAAAATACCAACATGACGGGTCCTGCTGAAAGAATTCCACTCAAATCTTCTCAGCCAAAGAAAAAGTAAAGTTTATTGAAAGTTCAAGTTCACCATATGGGGTGCTAGGCTATTTCACCACGCTCTTACTGAGCAAGTCTCTGCTAAGCTAGTCTATGGCACTCTCACAGAGCATGGAAGGAAGATGGGGTTCTATAGAGAGAAAGGTTGTGGAAGGAATCTAGGGGTAGTCCAGAGGAGGAGATTGGGAAGGGTCTTCAGGAGTCAAGATGAGATCAGACTCCAGTAATGAGTGATTAAGGGTGGGAAGTTGCTGGAGGCTACCTGGAGACCATAGACAATGGTGGGCCAGGCCAGTTCAAGTGTGGGAACAGGAAAATTAAGGGTGGGAAACTATTGGAACAAAGGGGAGCTAACTTAAGCCACAACTTAAGGCTCATGACATCAGGTTAATGTCTTCCCTGGGAAGGTTTACTTTCCCAGAGCCTGTACCTCAAAGATTCAAGGAGCTCAATGGGGGGGTCCCAGAGCCTACACCTCAACACACTTGTCCAGGCTCTGGAAGGTTTATATTATATAGTATTTAAACCTGAGTACCCAAATATAAATTGCGGGGCACGCACGCTGCTTTCCTGAGTGCCTCCCTGTTCCTGTCCTGCCCGGCCAGGCCTGGTCTTTGTCTCCTCCTGCCTTGGAGAAAGGAAGCTGAGACCCACCCTTTCACCAGACCAGCCCTTTTCTCCTCTGCTCTGGGGGTTGTGAGGAATCCAGGTCCCATTCAGGGGCTGGTGGTTTTCAGATGCTCCTGCAGCTCCCGTGGTCTGCCCTTCTGTGGGTGAGACAGGACACAAAATGTTGGGTGGGGAGGGAAGGGAAGAGAAGAAAAGAAGAAGAAAGAAGTAGAAGACAGGAGCAGGGGAAAGGGCAATTATGTCACACACAACCACTTAGGCACTAGCATACACCTCGATCTCCCAAGTCCTCTCTTTCTCCTCCTCCTCTCAGTTTCCATAAAGGGGCTGTCCCTCCACAACTCCAAGCTGAGCTCTGCTGCTGCCCCCAGACCCAGTCCCAGCAGGCTGTGATCCGGAAGCTGACTTGTGTCAGCCACAAGTTTATCTCCAGATGTAGGATGAACTATGGCCCCCTCCCTAGCTAGTTTGGGTGATGGGGGCTGAGAGAAACGACCGGGGCGGGGGATCACCCACTGCTCTGTCACAGAGTCCCCTCTCCTACCTCTGCCCTTTCCCCTGTGCTCTGGGAGGCTATCCCCTTCCTGCAGTGACGTCACAACGCCCATCCCGTCCCAACCTCTATTAAGCATCATCTTCTTTGTCTCTGGAGGAGGATATGAGTGGGGCTCTAGCAGCTCTGGATCTACGTGCACCTCACCCACCTCCCTTCCCCGCCCTTAGATCCCCGTCCCCTCTGTTACCCCCAACTTACGCTCCCCTTCTAGACTGACAGACCTTGAGGTTCCTGCGACTGCCTACGTAGCTGTTGTGTGAGGTAAATGCCAGCTCCCCTGCACCTGTGTCAGCCACTCCCTTTCTTCTCTTTCTTCCTTCCCCCCAACATTTTCACGAATCTTCCACCCTCCATAATTGCCTTCTCTTATTGTTCAGAGGGTTGTTTGTAAGGGTGAATGGAAGTATCAATACCTTTGTTTATGCCTGTGATGTCTATGGTAAGTAGGACCATGTCTGCCTGTGTGTGTGTGTGTGTGTGTGTGTGTGTGTGTGTGTGTGTGTGTGTGTGTGTGTGTTCAGGGCTGAACATGTGTGGGCCTGCTATTTCAGGGCTGCTCCAGTCTGGAGGACTGGGAGTGTGGGGGATCCTGAGGTGCGTTGAGAGTTTCTTGGAGGCCAGCAGGGAGATTTTCGAAACATTCCTTCCCTACCCTCCTCAGGTGGGCATTTCCATTTTTTTTCTTCCTTTCTCTCATCTTTGATTTGGCCTTGGGTCTGGGGAGAGAGGAGATGGTCTCGGAACTCTTCCCCTCCCCTTTTACATATCATCTCTTTTGCTTGGTATCTTTTAATTTAATGGTGCATTTATTTTTTGTTCTGGTTTCAACCAGTAAAAGGGGTGTTTCCATGTACCTTGCTGTTGAGCAGAAAGGGGGAACTGCGCTGTTTCTCTTCTCATTTTTACTGCATTTGATCTGTTTGTGCAAAAGCACTTCAAACATATAGAAGCAGAATCAGCCATTTTATTTTCTGTGATCCTCTGCATCACTTCTGTTCATGTTCTGCCATGATCTCTTGCCTATCCATAGATGGCAAAAGTTATCGCCTTACCCCTCTAATTTGCTATGGATTTCATTTTTACACCTAAATCATGTAGATGGTAACTTTTCCTGTCGTATGACTGAACAAAATAACTCCTAATCATTGCTTTAATTTCATCTTTATTGGTTGTGCATTCACCCTTCCATTTTTGAAACTGATAACTTGGTTTCCTTCTTTTTAATCAAATTAACCAATAGTTTTTATTTTGTTAGTATTTTCATTAAACTACCCCTCTTTTATTTATTAGTTGGATTTTTAAAAATTTTCTTAATCTCACCTTTGATTTAGGGATTTTTATTCTGATGGTTAATTGGAGAGTTTTAATTTGTTCTTTTCCTACTTTTTAAATTGTCATGCCCAATTCATTGGTTTCCTCTCTCTTTCTTTCTTTCTTTCTTTCTTTCTTTCTTTCTTTCTTTCTTTCTTTCTTTCTTTCTTTCTTTCTTTCTTTCTCAGTTTATCTACTTCTGTTTATTTATTTGCTTTTTTTGGGGGGGAAGGGGGCAGTTGGGGTTAAGTGCCTTGCCCAAGGTCACATGGCTACTGTTAAGTGTCTGAGTTCAGATTTGAACTCAGGTCCTCCTGACTCCAGGGCCAGTGCTTTATTCACTGCGACACCTAGCAGTCCCTTCCTCTATTTTATTCATGTTAGCATTTAGATATATAAAATTTCCCCTAGGTACTCCTTTGGTTGCATCCCCCAAATTTTGGCATGTTGCTTCACTGGTTGTAATTCTCTTTAATGAAATTATTGATTGATTCTATAGTTTGTTCTTTGACCCACACTTTTTTTAGGATTAGAATATTTGGCTTTCTATTAATTTTTAATCTATGCTTCCACATTTCTGCAATTTATATTGCATTGTGGTCTGTAAAAGCTGTATTTAGTATTTCTGTTTTCTCCCTTTGGTTATGAGGTTTTTATTTAATAATATGTGTTCATTTTTTTTTGTGAAGGTGCCATGTACAGTTAGGAAAAAGTCATTGCTTTCTATTTCCATTAAATTTTCTCTAGAGTTTTCTCATATCTAATTTTTCTAATATCCTTTTCCTCTTCTTATTTTTAGAATTTATTTTATGTATAGATTTGCCTAATTCTGAAAGGGGAAAGTTGGGTTCACAAGTTAGTATTGTTTTACTATCTCTTTCCTTCTGTAAGTCATTTAACTTTTCCTTTAAGAAGCTTTATGCTCTGGCATTTGATACATATTTGGTTAGTACTGACATTACATTATCGTCTGGTTCTTTTCAGCAAGATAGGAGTTTCCTTGCTTATGTCTTTGACTTAGGTCTGTTTCAGCATTTTCTTTGTCTGAGATCATGATTGCTACCCTTGCCTTTTGTATTTTAGTTAAAAATCTACATCTCTGTTGGGGTGGGATGAGAGGAGGGAATTATCAGAAGCTTCAGGCCTTTTCACATTTTTCACATTTTTCATGGCTATTTGCAGAGCTAGCTAGTGGTTTAAACATTTTCAGTGGTTTCAAAGTGATGTGATTTGGGGAGAGTTTTAGTCACTGCTTTTTTGGTCTGTGTTCTGATCCTTAGCCAGGAAAAATCCCTGATCCCTTGGGACTGCAATGGATACTGCTCCTCAGATTCCCAGCTCCCTTTTGACTAGGGGTTATACTGTCCCTCAAGGCCCTTTTCAGTTTTGATTGCAAGTGATAGTTAGTGTTCCCCAGGGTCCCTGATCCATTGTGTCTGAAACTGATACTGCTCCCCAGGGTCCCTAGTCCTTCTTGCCAGAAAATGATCTCTGCTCTTGGTCTCCCACCCAGAAGTTTGTATAGACAATGGGAGTGTCCAAACATCTTAAAAACTTGCATCTAGCCCTAGTACAGGGATCTCCATAATCTCTGATCAGTTACTAAGTTCCTTTCCTGTCTCTTGCTTGAGATCTCTCAAAGCTGCCCCAGTTTTTGACCATTAAAATTAATTATCTGAAATAGAGTATAATGTTGAGGTACAAAGTCTCCAAATAAATAAATAATGCTTTAGTAGTAATGGTTGACAGGTTCCCCTTAAGTCAGGTCAACTAATTCCTCAGTAATTAGTGACAAAGTAGGGGTTTGCTGAGCTCATTTATCCAACAGAAAAGAAGAATTTAAAAATTACAGAAATATTAGGAAATTGTTTTGAACATAATAAAGTTGGACAAGGTCTGTCATATGAATGGTTTGCTTCTCCCAGGCTTTCTTTAATCCAAATTTGTACTGTTGGTGACATTTATCTCTCAGAGACAGATTCGCTTAGACATCCTGGCCCCACAGCTGAACCATTTTGTAACCAAAGTCATTCTTTTAAGGGACCTATTTTTTGGTCTAAGACTGGGAAAGAGGAACTTGTGGTTTGGAGTCAGTAGTCAGCCCCCAGGACTCCTCCTCCAGGTTTCCGAAAGGGAAACATAGCCTTTGATGATTATACTACTCAATTTATATTTAACATCTAGTTGAAGAAAAATAAGGGAGCTTATCTACTAAGTCTAGAGAGCTTAATCTTTAGTCAACCACCCGTTATCCAACTGCCAGAAAAGGGGGAACTTAGCTTGTAAAAAGATTCTTATAACCCTATGAATATTTTATTCCTACAGTGATATATGTCTTGCTCTAAATTATCTGCTACAAAAGTCTTATCAATCTATCCACTAAATCTCTAGATAACCTACACTTAAGAGAATATGTTTGGTTTAGCTGTTGAAGCTAGTTTTTCCTAAAGAAGAGAGCTTAATCTTACCATCAAATTAAAAATAAATCAAAGTAATCAATACTAAGTGATTTAAATAGTACTTGTTTTCACTTCATCACCTAGTCCCACCACTTTTGTTACATCCATATAGGCTGTGGGCCAATCTCCATCCCTGTGCCCTTCCAACCTCCCAAGTTGTCATGAGCTTGGAAGAATGTCTCAACCTGAACTTTTGCCGGCTCTGCCACTTGAGAATTTGATGCTGACTCATTATTTTAAAGTTATTTGGAAGGGAGTGTTGATAGAGTTTGGCTTAGTGCTTCCTCTCCTCAGCCTTCTAGCTATTAACTTCTTGAATTGCACTAGGGATTTTCTGATCCTTCATGAAGTGCAGGAACCAACAAAGGGAAAAGCATCCTTGACTATGAGCATTTTTACTGGCTGTCCACAAGACCTGGAATGTTCTCACTCTTCATCTCCATTTTCTGGCTTTCTTGATATCCTTTAAATCCTAGATAAGATTCTACCTTCAATAGGAAGCCTGATTCCCGCCCCCACCCCCCCGACACACACACACACAATTCGGCCTGCTTATTACTTCCACTTAATTCTGTCCATTGGTTTGTTTTTTTTTCTCCACAGTTGTTTGTATGTTATCTTCCCCACTGGACTGAGCTTTTTTAGAAGAAAGAATGTAATTTTTTTTTTGTATCCCCAGATCTTTCTTCAAAATGTGCCTGGCACATTAAGTGAGTGCTTAATATGAGTTGACTGACTTTTCTGGATCAGATTCTCAGTAATAGGAAGAAACTGGCCCCTGAAGTGGAAATGATGGGAGTCCTGGCGGAAAATGACCATTTGATTCTACAGTTTGTGTTAAAGGAGAGGCAATCTGGACATATGAGAAGTCAATTATCTTTATAGTTTGTTTGGTGTTCCACAAATCCAAAGACCATAACTACTGGGGATAAGGACTTAATTTTTGTCAAAAGCTTCTGAGAACCATGAAAAGCAGCATGGCAGAAATTAGATATAGACCAACTTCTCACAATATAAACCAAGATATGCTCCAAATAAATACATGACATTAAGGGATATATTATACACAAATTCCAGAATTGAGAAGTTTTCTGGAATGAAGAAGAGATGGAGAAGCTCCCAGGAGTCATACATTACCATTTAAATTACATGCATTTGAAGTAATTCAAATGGTTTTTTTGCATTTTTTTAAATTTTAATTTATTTTCTTGATGACATCATTCATTTCCACAGGGTTTGAGTTGCAAATTTTCTCCCCTTCTTTCCCCTACCCCCAAGCCCAAAACAGTGATCCCACTGTAAAGCCCCTCCCACAATCTGTTCTCTTTTATGTCCTCCAAAAGCCCCTCTAACTTTCTAGTAGAGCAGGGAGGGTCTCCCTACCCCAGTCCCTCTATGTCTTATTTCCCAGTTGCATATGGTTAATAATAATAATTATATATACATACATACATACGTACATATGTACATATGTGTGTGTGTTTGTTTGAACATTTGATTGTATAGCTTTGAATTCTAGATTCTTGCAGTTCCTCCCTTGTCACCCACTCCCACTGGAAGGAGCAGCAATTCAATATGGGCTGTACATGTGTAATTTCGCAGGACATCTCCATGGTGGGCATACTGTGAGAGGCTGATTGTATGTATCTCCTTCCTATCCTGCACCCCCCGCCCTTGTTTTGTTCTCTATCCTGTCCCTGTCCCTTTACTGAAGTGTGTGCTTCCCACAACCCTCCCCCCCACCCCG
>CM053602.1:63165767-63187800 GCA_028646575.1 Pseudocheirus occidentalis | reverse complement strand
AATATTCCAGGGGAAAATATGGTCAATCAGTGAGGTGGAGGACTTTCAAGCATTCTTGCTGAAAAAAAAAACAGAACTAAACAAAACATTTGACATTCAAACAGAAGAAGCATGAATGGGGTTGATGATCTCATATAGAAGAGGCAAGGAATAACTGTTACAATGGAGGGGAAGAACAGAAAGGCAAAAGAGAAAGGGTCAATTTTACTCTCATTGAATTTGTCTTAGGGAAGGAATGATATAAACTCTAAACTGGGTATCTTGCCACACAGGAGAGTAGGGAGGATGGGGATGAGAGGTGGGATGATGGAAGGGAGGGCAGGGTTGGTGGACAGGGTTGCTAGAAGTACACACTTCAGTAAAGGGACAGGGACAGGGTAGAGAATAGAACGAGGGGGGGACAGGATAAGAAGGAGGGACATATAATCAGTCTCTCACAATATGTCCACTGTGGAGATGTCCTATGTAATTACACATGTAAAGCTTGTATTGAATTGCTTATCCTTCCAGTGGGGGTGGGTGATGAGGAAGGAACTGAAAGAATCTAGAATTTAAAGTTCTACATTCAAATACATACATACATACATACATACATACATACATACATAATTATTATTAACTACATGCAAATGGGAATTAAGATATACAGTTACTGGATAGGGAGACCCACCCTGCCCTACCAGAAAGTTAGAGGGGCTATGGAGGAGGACATAGGAGAGAGCAGATTGGAGGAGGGGCTTTACAGTGGGGTCACTGTTTGGGGTTGTGGGTAGGGGAAAGATGGGGAGAAAATTTGTAATTCAAAATCTCCTGGAAATTAATAATGAATAAATAAAGTCATTAACAAACTTTTAAAAAAGAGCAGAACAGAAGCATTATCAAGTAGCATTATGAGGGTTTTGCTGAGATTGTATACAACAATAAATTTATAGGAATGGGAAAAAAATAAATGCCAATTAAAAGAATTCTCTGTTTCCACCTCATTCCCACCAGAATTTGGAAGACAAAAAAGTTGCGGAGGCTGTGGGGAAAAAATGCATACTGATGCATCATTAATGGAGATGTGGATTGTTCTTGCAGCTCTGGAAAGCAAGGCAAAATTATGCCACCAAAGCACTAACATGTGAATATATATATATTTTTTTGGAGGGCTGTTGGGGTTAAGTGACTTGCCCAAGGTCACACGGCTAGTTTTTTTTTTGTGTTAAGTGTCTGAGGCCGGATTTGAACTCAGGTACTCCTGACTCCAGGGCCGGTGCTCTACTCACTGCGCCACCTAGCCGCCCCATGTGAATATATTTTCAACCAACAATACCAATACTTGGCCTATTGCAAAATCAGCCATCCTAATATGCAAATTATTTATAGCAGCTCTTTTCATAGTAGCCCCAAACTAGAAATTAAGGAAGTGGCCGCCTAACAAGGAATGTGTAAACAAATTGTGGCAAAAGAATATAATGGAATATTCTATTGCCCTCAGCCATGATGAAATGGACTTCTTGATAATAATGCTATTAATCATTAAAGAGTTATTTAGGCCTACAATGTGCCAGGCATTGTACTCAGCCCTGAGGATCCAAAAATATGCAAGAAACAGTTCCTGCCATCAAGGAGATCCAACTCTAAGGGGGGAGACAACAAACCAACACATATAAACAAGTTATATACAGAATAAATGGGAAATAATTAACCAAGGAAAGGCACTAGAATTCAGAGGGGGTTGGAAAAGTTTCTTAGAGAAGTTGGTATTGTAGTTGAGACTTAATGAAAGCCAGGGAAATGAGTAGGCAGAGATGAGGAAGAAGAGCATTCCAAGCAGGAGGACAGAAAGAGAAAATGACAGGAGCTGAGAGATTGAGTGTCCTGTTTGTGGAATGTCCAAGAGGTCAGTGTCACTGGTTCAAAGACTATGGTGCAAGAAAACTGGAGAGGTGGAAGGGATTATTCCCCTTCAGGAGCTCTATTCAACAAGATCTGCTTGCTTACTGTTCCTCACGTGTGACACTTCATTTCCCATCTACATACTGTTTCAAAGGCTGTCTCCCATGACTGGTACAAAGTAGGCTACTACCGTAGCATACAGTAGTATACTTGTTAACCAATTATTTGATACTGAGGAACATAGCAATACATTTACATATATGTATAGATAGACATATGTCTATATAGAGGGTTTATATATGTGTATGAACACATCTGAGTATTGGTATATATGTGCACAGGATCAATTGAACATGAAAGGACGATACTTTAAAATGTGAAAGTCTGAGGTGGGAGAGGATTAGAATGAGAGGAGACAGGGAGAGACAGAATGGGGTTAATCATCCCATATAGAAGAGGCTAGGGATAATCATTACAATGGAGGGGAAGAACAGGAAGGCAAAAGGAAAAGGGTCAACCTTACTCTCATTGAATTTGGCTTAGGGAAGGAATGACATAAATTCTAAACTGGGTATCTTGCCACACAGGAGAGTGGGGTGGGGTGGGGATGAGAGGTGGGATGACGAAGGGGAGGGCAGGGTCTGGGGGAGGGTTAGAGAATTAGAGAAAATTAGAGAAAAAAGAGGTTAAAAATGAATCCCAGAACTGAGAAACTATGTTTCTCTTCTACAGATAGAAAAAGAATTCAAGAACAGAGAGAAAAAGGATCCCATGAGGTAAAATTGATCATTTTCATTATAGCAAATTCAAATTTTTTTTTTTGTAAAGAGAAAACAGTGGAGCTAAAATTAGGAAGAAAAAGGAGGTACATGGGGAAAATCTTTGCATCAAGTTTCTTTGATATGTAAGGTATATAGCGAATCAATTCTTTATCATAACAGAAATTTCCCAGCCAATAAGTGGTCAAAGGATATAAACAGGCAGTTTTCAGAGGAAGAAATCTAAACAATGCACAAACATATGGAATAATTCTCAAAGTTACTAACAATTAGGAAAATCAAAATTAAAGCAACTCTGAGGTTCTACTTTACAGCAGTGAGTAATAAAGCATTGATACAGAAGAGAAGATAGCTAAGAGAGCAATTAATTGCCCTTTATGAATTGATTTGTAAAGATGACAATAACAGAAAAAAAAATAAAGTGACAATTATTGGAGAAACTGAGGGAAAACAGGCCCAATAAGAAAGTATGTTGGTGCAGCTATGAGTTGGTCCAGTCATTCTGAAAATCAATTTTAAAGTAAACCTCTTTAAACCTTTTGATCCAGCTATACCACAGATAGGCCTATACTCCAATGAGAGCAAAAAAGAGGGGAAAACATCAGGTGAACAAAAATATTATAATGGCTTTTTTGTAGTAATAGTAGCAGCAAGGTGAAGATTTTGGGGTCCCCTTAAGTTGGCAGAATGCCTAAACAAATTATGTTGTGTAAATATGATGGAATATTTTGCAACATAAGAAATGCCTAAACGAAGGATTTCAGAGAAACCTGGGAAAACAAGTACCAAACTGAAGTCTGTCATGTGAATGAAGGATTAGAGGTCAGAACCATAAGTAATAGTTGGAAATTTATAAAGAGACCAATTTAGGCATAACGCCAAGAAAATATTCCTTAATTGAAAATTCTCTCCAAGCACAGTAGGTTCCACTTGAAGAAGTGGAGGGTTCCCCCTCCTTGGAAGTATTCAGAGAAAAGCGGGATGGCCATTTGTCTGGAGATTCCTTAGACATACAGACTGGGTGAGATGGCAGTTTATGGTCCCTTCTAACTATAAAGTTTTGTACAAATTATGTTAACCAAGGCTGACAAAGAAGTTTGAAGGCAACATATGGTTTTAAACAGCTCTTTATTGGGGCTGCAGCAGACCACATGCATTGTGTTGAGCTGAGCTGTCTTGGACACTTCTGAGGGTATTTGTGCAGCAGTGGCAGAATTTAGGCTAATGGAATGATCCCCTAGTTTCAGTGATAGCACCAACAAGAGGCTGGCCACCTGACACTTCTAATCTTTCCCTTGAGGAGCCTCACTGTTTTAGCTAGGCTGGCTTGCCTGCTCTATAGAGAGCAGGTGGTGGGGATGGTTGATTGGTCCCTCCTTCACAGGAACTGCTTCCCCAGGGATGACTGTGGGTGCTGAGATTGAAGCACATCCAGTGTTCTGGGAGAGACATGTGCATCTGTGAGACTCCTGGGCTCTGGGTGCAGACCTGTTTCCATCTTGGTCTCAGGGGAAGAGGTGGTTGACATGGTGGTAGCAATTTGACTTGCCTGGTACTAGCTGGTCCTTGGCTCTTGGTGGAACTTGGTACTTCTGGAAAGAATACATGAGGGGGCTGGAGAAGGGGAAATGTCCCAGTTTTCGAAAAGGAGAAGAGAATGGAATCTGCAAATTATTGATCAATGAACTTCAGGTTGGATTTCTGGGAACTATTCTGGAATATATTTGTAGGGAGACTGAGGTTTGCAAGGGTATGGCTTAAATTCATTATCAGCTAATCCAGAACCTTGCAAATCTGTCAGGCTGTTGGAAGCCTAAATTAGATAATTACACACACACACACACACACACACACACACACACACACACACACACACTGTATGTTTAAGGAGGTTCAGGATTCTCCTGAATGGAACACTCAGCCCTTCAAAAGATCCAATATAGTTTATTTTTATATAGGCAAATGGGAAGGAAGCTAGAGATAACAGAGTAATGGCTTAGAAATAGTCAAAATAAGTGCAACTATTAACATATATACATACATATCCATAATCATTACTGACGTGGGGAAGCACCAACACCTGACCACCCGTCAGGGTCCCACTTGGAACAGGCAGGGCTCCAACTGCATGGTAGAATATATCTATACATATTTACAGTCATCACCAATGTGTGGAAGCACCAACATCTGACCACTCAAGCTGGGGAATCCAAGGTACAGCCATCAGGGTTACCCTTGGGAGGGTCCCAGGCAAGACGTTTCTTCCATGGGTGAGATTCCAGTTTAGGGTTTGAATCTTACAGTTTAAGTAATGCTGAGAACAAAGAAAGCACACTGCCAGGTGTTTTTTAGCAAGCAACATATCTTGTGTGAGGCCAGGGAGGGAGGCCAATCCCTCCAAGGTCCCCCCAAGAGTGATGTTTCCTTGGAATGACTAGTTCCAGGAGTTGGGAAGTTAACCATAGCTCTTCTCAACGTCCCGGCCAGGGTCCCAGGAGAAGCACAGCCCTCATGTTCCTGGGACTTTCTGTTCCAAAACAACTCAGGGTAATAGAAAGGTCCTACCGAGTTAGGGCCTTGATTTGTATAATCTTATTCCTTACAGAGGGGCTTGCCTTGCCCCTTCATTCAGCCTTAAGATTATACAAAGCACAGGCCGTTCCTGCCAATGGGATCATGGATATATAGATACACATACACACATACATACATACATACATACACACACACACATATATGTATATATATACATATATATGTGTGTGTATGTATATAGATAGATATATATTTATATTGCTTATCCTAAAGTATATATTGATGTTACACAAAAATAAAAGAATCAACAATATGCTAAATAATAGATCACACCAGTGGTGATTAGTATCTTTTTTTGTTTGTTTGTTTGTTTTTTTGGAGGGCAATTGGGGTTAAGTGACTTGCCCAAGGTCACACGGCTAGTTTTTGGGTAGAGTGCCTGAGGCCAGATTTGAACTCAGGTCCTTCTGACTCCAAGGCCGGTGCTCTATTGACTGTGCCATCTAGCCACCCTGGTGATTAGTATCTGAAGTGATTAAATGAGAGGCCTCTAATTGCTTATTAGCAACTATATGGGTTTGTATTCGATATTCATCGAGCGCTCATTGATTTTTCCCCAATACTTGCCTCAGTCCCTGGGAAGAATTCAATATAGAAATTAAGGGTTCAAGGGAAAGATAGACATGGGGTAAGGGCAAAGACTTAGAGATCCATTCAAGATTAAGTGTATCCTCTTGGTCAGGGGTAAAATAGAGAATAAATTCTATACAAATATGTTGGCTAGATACTTCATATAACATAGAAAAGTTAGAAAGCAGATACAGAGTCAAATCACACAGGTTGGAGGAATGGCTCAATAGGCAGGGACCATCCCACAAACTAAGACATTATTACAAACTGGGATTCAAGCACAGGCACCCCAACACCCCATAATTCCCCCCTTAAACAGATGGGACCCAAAATCATTTGGGATAAAGGACGAAGGTCTCAGCTTCCCAAGCAGCTTCATTTTGAGCAAGGGCATACAGCTGTCTCTGCTTCATAGGGTCCCACCATTCAAGGGGCTAGCTCTTTAGCCAGAGTCTGGGGTGATGAATCATGATCTCGGACAGTGGTTGGTACTTAGCCTGAGACGTCATCTGCAAGTGAAGGGTGCTGAGCCTAGAAGAAACAAATCTGGCAAAGAGATTAAACAACCAAAGGCAAAAAGGAGTAGGAGAAAATTAACCAGAAGTAGGGTGAGTATGCGCTAGTATAACCCATTCCTCAGACCATTTTCACATAGACAAGATACTTCATAAGTGATTATTCTTTTACTAACATAACTGTATGGCCTTAAGCCAAAGAGGTTCCTGACTTGAACCTCACAACTGAATAGTAGACATATATCCTTGTTTCACAAAACTTGTTTATCCTTTGATTATATTTACTCTTGAAGAAAGAATTACTTCAGAAATTGAATCTTTTACACATACATTCGTTACAAATGTTAACGTTTGCTTAGATTATGGAATAACTAGAAATTCAGATTAAAACAGCAAGATCTCTTCTGCTTTACAACTTATTTCATTAATTTAATAGTAACTCATCTTGAAATTTGCTAAACCTTCAAAAGTATAACACACAAGACCTTTCAACACATCTTTTCTAAAAGTATTTCCTTTCTTTAAAAACAGTTTGAATTTATCCTAGTATTAAGAGGAATAATCAGTAAATCGTTATGTAAGAACAATTAATTGGAAAGTTTTAAATGGTATCTTTCTTTTTTCTTAAATGAAAAATAAGCCTTTAAAATTGGAATTCATTAAGTGTGGTTAGTGTCCTTGAGTAACATAAATTCCCAAAATATTATTACAGATTAAATTCCTGGATACTTGCAGAATTCCTAGGTATCACAAAATGAAGACTTAAGTACTTTGCATAACTTTCTGCTCATGTTCTAACTCTGGATTTAGAAATAATTTTAGAATTTCCAATTTTAGATTTCCAAAAGAGCTCCTGTCTTTTACAGACTACTTAGTCTGATCATAGAAAATTTGCTATAGTAGGAAAAATGTCAGAGATATGTGATATTCTAAATACGACAGGAGAAAACATCCTTAGCTCTGTTTAAATTCAGTAAAGTTGCAGATATCTAACTATGCAGTATCCATTCCACCTCATAGCTAGACTCAGGAATAGGTGAGAAACATTCCTTTTCAATTGAACATCATGGGTAAACTGAGCCAGGAGGGATCCCATCCAAGACAGAGACTAAGATTGTCCCTTCGGCCTTTACCAAATATAGACTTACACCTCTTGACAGTATAGGATCACATTCCCTCTGAGTAGCTTGTGTCATTTCTCTCAGATACTGATGCAATGCAGACCCAAATTCAAACTCAAAACAAAATTTAATTATGGTCTCAAATGCCTTTTTCCTTAAATAGCCATTTTCACCAATCACAGCTTAGAGCCATTTTTATCCTCATGGAGCTACAATAAGCAATAAAGATTTATCAAGTCTCACATATGTAAGGGATTCCATTTCCTTCTCAAATCTACACTTATCCTGGTGAAAAAACCAATTGATAGAAATCCTTTTTAACCTTTTGCAACTTCTTAGCAAATTAGGTTCATTGTTTAGGAGCTTCATAACTAAAACAAGCTAGCTATCCAGGGCTGATGACCTTGCCCACACAAATTGTTTTCAAGGGCACCTAACACCTCCTTTCCATACACAGTAAAATAGTATCCCACAGCTTCATCAAGTCATTTTGATTATAAACAATTAAATACAGATAATAGATAATGCACTGAGGGGCAGACTTCTCTACTTGTTGTCCCTCTCTCTCTGCTTCCTTTCCCAGGACTGATGAGATAGCTTCCCCATCCTGGATTATAAAATTTTCCTTATCTCTCCTATATTGTGTCTCCCACATTGTTCTCAGTCTTTCCCACAAAACTTCTGAAACTGCTTCACTATTCTGGAACCTGCAAACACCGTTCTCCAAATCTTTGGACTCCGTCTTTCGTAGCCTTCCCACCAGGAGACTCACACTGCTTTCTTAACATCCTTTTGTTTACTTCTGTGCATATAAGACACTTCACAGATCTGCTTAGCAACTATGTATATATATGCTTCTATATTTCTTGAAGACTAGGACACACATAACTTAAACTCCCCAACAGACTCCTTGATGTGAAAACTGACAAAATTTAGAGGGGGACATAGGGAGGGAATACTGAGGGATGCAGTGGTCAAAAGGAAAACTCTTAAGGAGGGGAAGGGAAAAGGAAGACACAAAGATATAAACAGAGGAGAGAATAAGATGGAGGCAAAGTCACAGATAGTAATCATAACTGTGAATGTGAATGGGATGAAGTCTCCCACAAAACAGAGGCAGATAGCAGAATGGATTAAAAACCACAACCCTACAATGTGCTGTCTACAAGAAAAACATTTGATACAAGAGGATACACACAGGGTAAAGTTAAAAGGATGGAGTAGAATATATGATTCCTCAGAGAAAGTAAAAAAAAAAGTAGGGGTAGAAATCCTTATCTCAGATAAAGCAAAAGCTAAAATAGATCTAATTAAAAGAGATAAGGAAGGAATCTACATCCTGTTAAAAGATACCATCGAGGATGAAGCAATATCATTACTTAACATATATGCACCAAAGTAGTATAGCATCCTAAGTGCTAGAGTTAGATTCCTGAAGGGAAAACACCGGGAGGACACCTTATACAAAAACAAAAAGGGGGAGATATTGAAAGTGTCTGTGCACAAACACTCACCCACTCTGCTCCCGTTGAGATTCACAACCAGTTTTACATGCTTGCATGACAAAGTTTTCATGGGACCGCTTGCTCTGTGACACAGCTCTCATGGTTGGTTTGGCACTCCTTCCCATGGTCCACATTGGACAGAATCATCAGTGCAGGAGGTGATCATGCACAGTATCTAGATAAGGATTAGTACAGCCACCAAATCACACTTGCTTCACACTTTACTTTCATTTTTTAAGCTTTGTGTTCACAGAATATAAAGAGCCTTTGTTCATACCTCTAGTTCCCACCTCACCATTCAACACATCCCCAAGACAGACCAGAGAGACTAGCTCAGTGGTTCTCAACCTTCCTAATGCTGTGACCCTTTAACACAGTACCTCATGTTGTGGGGATCCCCAACCATAAAATTCTTTTCGCTGCTACTTCATAACTGCAATTTTGCTACTGTTATGAATCGCAATGTAAATATCTGTTATGGAGGATGAATTTTCATTGTTACAAATTGAACATAAACCACAGGTTGAGAACTGCTGGACTAACTGGTCTAGTCTCTCCTGATTGAGCGGGTCATGACATCCCTACATCTATAATCTCTTTGGGATAAAACACCAGAAGTGGTATTGCTGGGTCAAAGTGTATGAAATGATTTATAGTCCTTTCGGCATACTTCCAGAATGCTCTCCAGAATGGTTGAATCAGTTCACAACTCCACCAACAATGCATCAGTGTTCCAATTTTTCCACATGCTCTCTAGCATTTCATTTTACTGTTTTGTCATCTTAGCCCATCTGACCAGTGAGATTTGGTACCTCAGAGTTCTTTTGATTTGCATTTCTCTAATCACTAATGATTTAGAGCATTTTGTCATATGCTTATAGATATCTTTAATTTCTTCCTCTGATAACTGCCTGTTCATATCCTTTGACCATTTATCAATTGGGGAATGACTTGTATTCTTACAGATTTCACTCAATTATTTGTATATTTTAGAAATCAGGCCTTTATCAGAGATATTGGCTGTAAAAATGCCTTCTGAATTTTCCACTTCCCTCTTAATCTTGGTTACATTGGCTTTGTTTGCACAGAAAATTTTCAATTTAATGTAATCAAAATTATCCATTTTTCATTTTATTAATGCTCTCTAATTTTTTTGGTCATAAAGTTTTCCCCTCTCCATAAATCTGACAGGTAGACAATTCTTTGCTTTCCCAGATTGCTTACCTTATCACAATTTATACCTAGATCATACACCCATTTAGACTTGATTTTGGTATACAGTGTTAAATAATTGTCTATGCCCAGTTTCTGCCATACTATATTCCAGTGTTCCCAGCAATTTTCATCAAATAGTGAGTTCTTATCCCCAAAACTGAGGTCTTTGGATTTATCAAATAGTATATTACTGTAGTCATTGACTGCTGAGTCTTGTGTACCCAATTGATTCCATTGATCCATTATCCTCTTCCTTAGCCAGTATCAAGCAGTTTTGATGACTGTTGCCTTATAATACAGATTAAAATCTGTTATGGCTAGGCCATCTTCCGTAGCATTTCTTTTCATTAATTGCCTTGATATTCTGGACCTTTTGTTCTTCCAAATGAATTTTGTTACTAATTTAATTTTTGGTAGATAGATTGGTATGGCACTAAATATGTAATTTAATTTAGATAAAATTGTCATTTTTAGTATATTAGCTCAACCCAGCCACAAGCAATTGATGTTTTATCCAGTTTGGCAGGTTGATTCCCAATGTTTTATAGTGTCTACAGAAACTTTAAATGGGATTTCACTTTCTATCTCTTGGTGTTGGATTTCATTGGAAATATACAGGAATACCATGGATTTATGTGGGTTTATTTTGTATCCTGCAACTTTGCCAAATTTATTTATTGTCTCAAGTAGTTTTTTTTTACTTTATTCTCTAGGATTCTTTAAGTATATCATCATATCATCTGCAAAGAGTGATAGCTTAGTGTCTTCTTTGCATAATTTGATCCCTTTTGTTTCTTTTTCTTCTCTAATTGCTACTGCTAGCATTTCTAGCACCAGACTGAATAAGAGTGGTGATAGTGGACATCCTTGTTTCACCCCTGATCTTATTGGAAATGCTTCTAGCTTATGCCCATTACATATAACACTTGTTGATGGCTTTAGGTAGATGCTGCCTATTATTTTAAGGAAGACTCCATTTGTTCCTCTTCTTTCTAATGTTTTTAATAAGAATAGATGTTGTATTTTTTCAAATTTTTTTTCTATGTCTGTTGAGATAATCACATGATTTCTGCTAGTTTTATTGTTGATATGATCAATTACACTGAAGGTTTTCCTAACATAAAACCATCCTTGTATTCTTGGAATAAATACTAGCTGATCAAACTTGTATTATTTTTTTTTTTTTGCTTTTTGGAGGGCAGTTGGGGTTAAGTAACTTGCCCAAGGTCACACGGCTAGTTTTTTGTGTTAAGTGTCTGAGGCCGGATTTGAACTCAGGTACTCCTGACTCCAAGGCTGGTGCTCTATTCACTGCGCCACCTAGCTGCCCCCAAACTGTATTATTCTTGTGATAAGTTGTTGTAGTCTTTTTTTACTAATATTTTATTAAAAATTTTAGATCTATATTCATGAGGGATATTAGTCTATAATTTTCTTTCTCTGTTTTATTTCTTCCTGATTTAGGTATCAGTACCATATTTGTGTCGTAAAAAGAATTTGGTACAACTCCTTCTTTACTAATTTTCCCATATAGTTTGTAGAGTATTGGAATGAATTGTTCTTTAAATGTTTCAAAGAAGTGTCTAGTAAATCCATCTGGCCCTGGAGACTTTTTCCTAGGAGTTTAGCTGAGGGCTTGTTGGATTTCTTTTTCTGTGATGGGGTTATTTAAGTAATTTATTTCTTCTTCAGTTAATCTAGGCAGTTTACATTTTTGTAAATATTCATACATTTCACTAAGATTGTAAAATTTATGCATACAGTTTGGCAAAATAATTCATAATGATTTTTTAAATTTCCTCTTCCCTGGAGGTAGATTCACCCTTTTCATTTTTGATTCTCTTAATTTTGCTTTTTTATTTATTTCTTTTTATCATGTTGACTAAGGGTCTATCAATTTTATTGGTTTTTCATAAAACCAGCTCTTGGGTTTATTTATTAATTCAATAGTTGTCTTAATTTCAATTGTATTAATCTCTCCTTTGGTTTTCACGATTTCTAATTTGGTATTTAATTGGGGATTTTCAATTTGTTCTTCTTCAAGCTTTTTCAATTGTATGCCCAATTCATTGACCTCCATTTTCTCTAATTTATTCATGTATGCATTCAGAGATATAAAACTTCCCCTAAGAACTGCCTTTGCTGCATCTCACGAGTTTTGGTATGTTGTCTCATTATTGTCATTCTCTTGAATGAAGTTGCTGATTGTTTCTATAATTTCTTGTTTGATCCACTCATTCTATTAGTTTTAAGTCTATCTTTCTATGACCCTTTATTGCATATGATTTTTATTGCTTCATAATCTGAGAATGATGCATTTAATATTTCTGCCCTTCTGTATCAGCAAGCACCCTTGCATGCCTGGGGTGGCTGTTAGCACCGATTCTTAGATCTGTTTCTCTAAAACAAAATGGGTTAACAATCTTCTTTAATCAATCAAACATATATCATTTACCTAGTTCAGGGGGAAACGTCAGCACCCTGAACTTCAGAGAATGCAAACAGAATACAAACACAATTTGCAAGCACAAGTTACAAGCAGACAGAGAAACAGATCCGTAGACAGGCTTCCAACAGTCTGACCATTGCATCCATACCAAGTCAGTTACCAGAAAGGGAAGCACTAACATCTGGGTTTTTCAAAGTCGGGGGGCTCAATGGCTTCCCAGAGTTTCATCTGGCCAAATCACACAACTCTTCTCAAAGTGATCCCCAAAGCAAAACCTCACATCAGAAGTACATTCTCTGGGGTTGGAGAATGTCACAGCCCTTTTGACCCACTGATCAATAACAAAGTAATAAGGTGTGGGCATTCCTGAAGAAGACGCCTCCAGCCACATTCTCCATGTGACCACATTCAGCCTATTAGGGGTCAGAGTATACTTTCAAATCAGAGAAGTTTCTCAGAAGCACTTAAGCCTATCAGAGGGCCTCAGCGCAGGGAAGATCTTCAGATTCCCATAAGACCTTCTGCACTGAATTGTGAGGTTTTATGCCCTAGTACATGGTCAGTTTTTGTGTATGTGCCATGTACCGTGGAGAAGAAGGTATATTCATTTTTATCCCCATTCAGTTTTCTCCATAGATCTATCATATCTAGCCTCTCTAAAATTCTGTTCACCTCCTCAACTTCTTTCTTGTCTATTTTCAGGTTAGATTTATCAAGTTTAGAGATGGGGAGATTTAGGTCCCCCACTAGTATCATTTTGCTATCTATTTCTTACTCTAATTCCCTTAATTTATCCTATAATAATTTGGATGCTATATTGCTTGGTGCACATATCTTAAGTAATGATATTGCTTCATTCTTGATGGTGTCATTTAGCAGGATATAATTTCCTTCCTTGTCTCTTTTAATTGGATCTGCTTTTGCTTTATCTGAGATAAGGATTGCTACCCCTGCTTTCTTGTAATTTTAGCTGAAGCATAATATATTTATACTCTTGCCTTTTACCTTTACCCTGTGTGTATACCCTTGTTTCAAATATGTTTCTTGTAGACAGCCTATTGTAGAATTGTGGTTTTTAATCCATTCTGCTATCTGCCTCTGTTTTATGGGAGAATTCATCCCCTTCCCATTCACAGTTATCATTAGTATCTGTGACTTTCCATCCATCCTATTCCCCCCTGTAGTGGCTGCTTTTCTTAGTAGCCTAAGGGCCAGCCTTAGGCTGTAGTCTCAGGAGGGAATGAAGAGACCAGACTCGAGATAGAGGTATACAGCAGCTAACCTTTATTGTATTGTAGCATCTTCCTTAAATCCCCTAGAGCCCTAGGGGTAGCATGATTCTCACCTGCACTGGAGGGGAACTAACCAATGGAGGAGGAACTGAGCCAGCTGTTTCAGCTGCCACTCTGCAGGTGAGTAATTTCTCTAGAAACCTCCCTGTGAGCTTAGCAACTGGGCTGTGACCGTTAGCACCACAGGTGCTTTTTGATTGACACTGAGCCCTACACCATTCCCCCATTTATATTTTTGTTTTTTCCTTTTTCCCTTCCCCTCCTTAAGAATTTTTTTTGACACCATCTCCCTCAGTATTCCCTCCTTGTGACCCCCTTTCTTTATCTACCCTTTCACCTTACTACTATTTCCCTCCCTTCTACCCCCCCTTCTTACACCCCTCTCCCTTGTCCCTCGTACTGCCTGTAGGGCAGAATGAATTTTTATACTTAATGCAGTACATGATTCCCTCCTTGAACCAAACCCAATGAGAGTAAGTTTCATACGGTGCTCCTCTCCCTCCCTCTTTTCACTCTATTATAATTAGATTTTGTGTCTTTTCATATTAGGATCCTAAACTTAACTGATAGTATTGATCCCTCTTTGAAACAGAAACAATGATTATAAAGTTAATATGATGTTCATATCCCTCCCTCCTTCCCTGCTACTATAGTATGTTTTTATACCTCTTTGTGAGGCATAATGTACCTTTTTCTACCTCATCCTTTCCTTTTCTCTTATTACAATCCTTTTGAGCCCCTTGATGATTTTTTTATCATTAGATTAGATTATTTATACCCTCACGCTCTATCTTTGTATATCCCTTTTAAAGGTCATGATAATCATATAAATTTCAGTATTGACAGGTATAAGCTTCTCATATACGGATGTAAACAGTTTGCTCTTATTGAATCCCAAGGTATGTGCATGTGTGTGTGTGTGTGTGTGTGTGTGTGTGTGTGTTTTCCTTGTTTACCTTTTAATGTCTTTCTTGAGTCTTGTAACTGGAGATCAGATTTTCCATTGAGCTCTGGCTTTCTCATCAAGAAAAATCTGGAAGTCCCTTATTTCATTAAATGACCATCTCCTTACCTGAAAAATTATGCTCAGTTTTGCCAGGTGGTTGAGCCTTGGTTCCAGTCTTAGCTCCCTTGCTTTATGAAATATCAAATTCCAGTCCCTCCAATCTTTTAATGTAGAAGCTGCTAGCTCCTGTGTAATCCTGACTGTAGTTCCATGATATTTGAATTGTTTCTTTTTAGCTGCTTGCAATATTTTCTCCTTGACCTTGTAATTCTGGAATGTAGCTACTATATTTCTTGGATTTTTCAATTTGGGATCTCTTTCAGGAGGAGTCCAGTGAATTCTTTCAATAACTATTTTACCCTCTGATTTTAGGACTTCAGGACAGTTTTCTTTGACAGTCTCTTAGAGGATGTTGTCCTGACTGCATTTTTCATCATGGCTTTCTGGTAGACCAATAATTCTCAGGTTATCTCTCCTGGATCTGTTCTCCAGGTCAGTTGTTTTTCACGTGAGATATTTTACACTTTCTTCTAATTTTTCAATCTTCAGGTTTTGCTTGACTGTCTCTTGATGCATCACAGAGTTCTTAGCTTCAATTTGACTGATTATAATTTTTAGTGAATTATTTTCCTCAGCTTTTGAAGCTCCATTTGTAGGGAGGTATTTTCTCCAGTTAGATTTTGAACCTCCTGTCCCAGTTCACACATTTTACTTTTTAAGGATTTGTTTTCTTCAGTGAGATTTTTTTCCCAATTTGTCCACTGTAGATGTAAATTTATCTTCTACCTCTCTAATTTGGCTTTTAAAATCATTCTTGAGCTCCTCCAAGGTTGTTTTTGGCACCTGTTTTTCTCTGTGTTTGGTTCTTCTTGCTCATTATAATGAGCTCAGATATATTTTCTTGCTTTTCGCTTCTCAGCTTTCTTCTTTCCCATTGTGATGTCCTGTTTCCTGATTTCTCAGGCTGGGAGTTCAGGGCCTTGTTGTTGACTTTGTGTGCTATAGCCTCTGGGTGTCTAGACTGAGGCCAAGGCCTGGATTCTCAGTGTTTCCCCTGAGTTACCCTGAGGCTCACAGAGTAACCTGGTGGAGGGGTGATCTGGCGTATTTCCACCTCTATGCCCCTGAGCTATAACTCAGGCAGGCTTAGCATCTGGCAGCCAGAAGAATTGGTGTCTGCAGATTCCCCTGGTGGTGCTAAGGCCCACCTGGGCTAGTGTTGTTAGAGCTTGCTGGTTCCACCACACTGGGCTTTGGGAGCTCCTGCTGGTCGAGTGAGGTGGGGGCTTGTTTTGACCCCTCCCACCCTTTACTTCAGACTCCTTACTGCCTCAGTGACACCCTGTCTCAGTGACTCCTAAGCCTGAGGCTATTTCCAGTATTTCAGGATTTTACTTTGGGTGAGACATTTATCTCTGGGTTTTCTGGGTCAGGGAGAAGGGATTCCAGCAGCTAGGGTTCACTTTGCCATCTTGGCTTCTGGAAATTCAGGTAGATGATTTTTAAACTTCCAGACTGTGGGCTGATAGCCCAAGGAGAACCTGCTATCACTGCTGCAGGCCCTGTACTTTCTTTTACCCAGCTCTGACTGATCCTCCATCCTGTAATGAGATGGCTATGAATTTCCCTTGGGGTGGGTGAATCCGCTGGCTGGGGCTCCTTCTCACTCTGTTGTAGTCTGTTCTGGTCCATGCTGGTGTTGCTACTTCATGCTCCGCGTTCTCCCTGCTCAGACCTATGTGGGCATTTTCCTGTGCTGGGATTCTGCTATACTCTCTCTCTCCCAATGTTACTATCACTCTAAAATCCATTCAGATTCACTTTTTAAAGTTTAGTGACTGGATTCATGGAGGAGCTTAGAAAAGTTACTCCTTCTGTTCCACCATCTTGGCTCCACCTGACACTTGTAACTCAAGAACTGTATCTCTATCATAGCAGTTAGAAGGAGTATACATAGACAGTGGATGTGGGTATAAATGGACTTGTATGGGATGGTATAAAAAAAATTCAGGGGTGAGAGGGAAGGTTTTACTGGAAGAAGACGGAAGGGAAAGAAAGAATGGAGTTAATGACATCACATGTAGAGGTGCAAAAGACCTATTACAATGGAGAGAAAGAAGGCAGGGGCTGAGCATTGTTTGACCACTTTCCTCAACAGATTTGTCTCAAAGAGGAAATTTTACACATATTCAGTTGTTTATAGAGATCTATCTTACCCAATAAGTAAGGAGGAGGTGAAAGAGATAAGAAAACGTAGGGGCTGATAGAATGGAGGACAAATTGAAGGAAGGCGTAGTCAGAAGCAAAACCCTAGTGAGGAGGGACAGGAGGAAAGGAGACAAAATGAAACTATAAACAGGGGGAAAACAGAATGGAGGGAAATACACAATCAGTAATGATAACTGTAAATGTAAAGTGGATGAACTCACCCATGAAACAGAAACACACAGTAGAGTAGCTTAAAACCCAGAATTCTTCAATGTACCGTTTACAAGAACCATATTTGAAGCAGAGACACACACAGAGTAAAGGTAAAAGGCTGGAATGAAGAAGAAAACACAAAGCAGGAGTAGCAGCAATCAGGATCTCAGACAAAGAAAGAGTAAAAATAGATCTAATGAAAACAGACAAAGAAGGAAAGTTACACCTCACTAAAAGGTACAATAGACAATGAAGTAATGCAAGCAGAAAGCTGGAAATATTTTTTTCAACAACTGTCTTTGATAAAGACCTTGTTTCTCAAATATATAGAGAATGGCATTAAGTTTATAAGGATGCAAGTTATTCCTCAATTGATAAATGATCAAAAGTTATGAATGGGTTATTTTCAGATGAATAGAGTGATGCTATCTATAGTAATAGGGGAAAAGTGCTCTGTATCACTATTGGTTAGAGAAATGCAAGTTGAAACAACTCTGAGGTACCATATAAAATCTATCAGATTGGTGAAAATAACAAAACAATAAAAGAATAAATGTTGGAGAGGATGTGGGAAAACTGGGACTCTAATGGTGTTGGTGGAGTAGTGAACTTATTTAACCATTCTGGATAGCCATTTGGAACTCTGCTCAAAGGGGCATAAAACTGTCAATATGCTCTGATCTAGCAATGCCATCCTAAGTCTATATCCCAAAGATATCAAAAAAAGAGGAAAAGGACCTAGTTGCACAAAAATACTTGTAACGGCTCTTTTTTGCTGCGGCCAGTACAGTCTGGGCCTAGCTACCAACGGAGTAAAATAAAGAGAGAGTGCGAGCAAGCTTCCAGCTGAATAAAGTAAAGAGACAGAGAGAAGGGGATGTATTTCAGTCTGTTTATTGCAAAGCTATTCCATACTAACCCAAGGATACAAGAAAATCATAGGGCTTATATTCCTTATTGCAGGGAAGATTATGTGATTTGGGTCTCGCCTTTCCCCTACCCCAGCCCAAGGCTAATCACTCATTAAGATATTTCTCCTAGGACCATCTCCTGAGGAACAAACAAACCAGGAGTCCCAATCAAGACTTGCAAATTAATTTCAGTACTTTCTTTAGATATTTATGAAACCAATGAGAGCAACCACCCAACAAGATTATACTCTCCTTGCATATCTGCCTAATGACCTTGTAGAACTGGGGAGCCAGTGTAGCCAAGACCCCCAAAAGTCTTGGACTAGTACACTTTTTTATGGTGGCAAAGAACTGGAAATTGAGGGGATGCCCATCAATTAGGGAATGACTTAACAAATTGTGATATATGCTTTCAGTGGAATATTATTGTTTCAAGACAAGCCCTAGAGATTGGATTGGATGGTGGAGAGGCCACAAGAAGGAGGCCTGCTGATCTGCCAACGACAAGGGCCACTCCCAGGCCTATCACCACAAGGTGGGGTTTGGATGGAGCTGGGTAACGGAAAAAGGGAGGGCTAGCGGAAGGGGAAGCAGCTACTCCCGGAACTACCCATTTACAGCCTGGAAATAAAAAAAAACCCTATCTGAACTTCCAGGGACCAAGTCTGAATCCTAGGGCTGTTCCAATCCCCCCTCTAACTCCAAAACACAGTAATTATTGGCCCAGAGGAAATGTTTAAGCAGTAAAGGCTTAGGAACCCCAGAGCAAGGGCGTGGCTAAGGTCCTGCCTCAAAATAAGAAGAAAGCAGGAGACAAAGACAAACAGAAAGACAAAGACTCTGGAATCTTATTACAGTGAGAGGGAAGAATCAAACTCATAAGGAGAGAGTATTGACTCCACACCCACAGCTGAAGCCTCAACAGGGACTATGACCTGGTCTCAGGCACAGAAATCATTCCTAGATGAGCTCAAAAAGAACTTTGAGATCCGGCTTAGAGAGGTAGAAGATAAAATCAAGACCTCTTATAAAAACAAAATTGTGAAATTAGAAAAAATATTACAATGAAGAGAACAGCTTCTTAAAAAGTAAAATGTGTGAACTAAAAATGAAAGCTGAGCATATGGAAAAGGAGCTTCAAAAATCAACTAAGGAGAATAATTTGCTAAAAACTAGAACCAACCAAATTGAAGCCAAAGACTCTATGTGGAACCAAGAATCAGTCAAACAAGATATCAAGACTGAACAAATTAGAAAAAGAGGTAAAATATCTCAGTGGAAAAATAACTGACATGGAAAACAGATCCAGGAGAGACAATCTGAAAATCATTGGTCTACCAGAAAATCATGATGAAAAATTACTCTGGACAATATCTTCCAAAGAGCTCATCAAGGAAAACTACCCTGAGATCCTAGAACCAGGGAGTAAAATAGAACTCAGGAGAAACCACCAGACACTTCCTGAAAGAGATCCCAAATTGAAAAGTCCATTAAACATTGTGGCCAAACTCCAGAACTATCAGATTAAGGAGGAAATACTACAAATGGCCAGAAAGAAACAATTCAGATATCATGGAACCACAGTGAGGATCACACAGGATCTGGCAGCCTCAGTGTTGAAAGACTGGAGGAACTGGAATATGATTTTTTGCAAAGCAAAAGAGCTTGGGCTACAACCAAGGATCACCTATCAAACATGACTGAGCATAATCTACCAGAAAAGGAGATGGACATTCAGTGACACAAGAGAATTCCAGACCTTCCTCATGGAAAAGCCAGAGCTCAATGGAAAATTCAACCTCCACATACAAGACATAGGAGAGACATATAAAGACTTGGAATATAGAAGAAAGACCACAGAGGCAGCATCAAAAGAAAATATCCCTGGGGAAAAATCATCCCATAAAGGGACATCTGAAAAACCCAAGTGCTGATCATGGCTCATCTACTTGAGGGGAAAATGAGAGCCAGGAGGTAAAGAATGAAAGGAATTTGAGAAACAAGAACATCCAAATTAGAGTCAATGTTAATAAAGATAAGGAATATGAGAAAGCCTTCAGTCAAGGTTCAGATCATGATGTTGAGAAGCTTTGTAAATGTAAAGAATGCGGGAAAAACATTTACTCAAAAATCAAGAGTTATTCGACATCAGAAGATTCATACTGGAGAGAAACCTTATAAATGTGATGAGTGTGGAAAAGCATTCATGGAGAGCTCAACTCTTATTTTACATCAGAGGATTCATACTGGAGTGAAGCCTTATAAATGTAATGAATGTGGGAAACCTTCAGTCTGAGTTCAAACCTCATTGTACATCAGTAAACTCATGCTGGAGAGAAACGTCTTGTAAAAAACACTGAAATGCCTTCTTGTGATATTAAACATGAAGAGATTTTTAAAAAGGAATATTATTGTTTCATAAGAAATAATGTGGCCAGAGCCAAGATGGCAGTGTAGAAGCAGCAGGGTCCCGCAGCTCCCACACAGCCACCCTAAACACCCATAAAATATGACTCTGGACAAATTCTAGGATTCTTAAACTCAAAAAATACAGAAAACACATCTCTCATGAAAGGCACCTCGGCAGCAGGGGATCTTCATGGCAGGACATGAGCCGAGGCCAGCCCAGCCTGAAACCCCAACCACTGTGGCCAGGCCCCAGGGCCAGTAGGAAGGAGCAAAGCTGAGCCACAGCCAGTTTAAAAGAGAGAAGATCTACAGCCTCCAGCAACTCCACATGTACCAAGGTATGAAAATAGGGACTAAAAAAAGGTATGAAAAAAGGGATTAAAGAAAGGCAGTTAGGCAGGAGGGGCTCATACTGCAGGTGGGAGTGAGACCAGCCCAGCCATGCAGCCAGGTGGGAGGAGCCGAGCCTCCCAAGCCACAGTGTGAGTCTATTTCAGAGAAGATCTAAAGCACCTGGAGAAATCTTCACATCTACTAAGCCAGGATTAAAGGTCAGTGAAAGTGAGTGAAGCTTACAAGCTAAATTTGGGGGGAAGAAAAGCAGTTTGGCCAATCTATCCCCAGGGCAAGGAAGCAGTGGGGGAAGGGCAGAAACTGCTGTAACTGGTGCTGCCCCCACTGGGCTGCTTCAGAGCGCTGGCCTGTGGATCCCGCAGTGGAGCTGAGTCAATTGATCAGGGCCAAGTGTTCTTGTGCTGAGTGGCTTGGATCCTGATCGTGGTCTTGGGTGGTGGTCCTGGGGTGTGCTTTTAGCAAGCCAAAGCTAGGGGAGGTTGCAACACCCCCCTAATAGCTCCGGCACTTGGAAAAACCCCAGTAATTTGGAACAGAGCTTTCCCCCCTGGAAGCAGAGTTTCACAAAGCTAAAAAAAAGGAATAAATTAATTGACTGGCCAACATGAGGAAAAGGAAGCAAAATTAGAGCAGCAATAAAACTCTAGAATCCTTTTCTGTGGACATAAGTTATCAAAGCATGGAATGGGAGGAAGACAACACAGCCAGAACTCCCGCACCAACTGCTTCCAAGATACTTGAAGAATGCCTAGTAGATATAGATAATCTGAAAAAGGACTTTGAAAAACAAATAAGAGAAGTGGAGGAAAAACTGGGATTAGAAATGAAAATGATGCAAGAAAACCATGAAAAGAGAGACAACAACCTGACTGAAGAAAACAACACTTTAAAAACTAGATTAACTCAAATGGCAAAAGAGGCCCAGAAAGCCAATGAGGAAAAGAATGCCTTAAAAAGTCGAATTTGCCAGATGGAAAAAGAATCTCAAAAGCATTCTGAAGAGAATAATT
>CM053602.1:63126181-63165267 GCA_028646575.1 Pseudocheirus occidentalis | reverse complement strand
GATAGGAAGGAGAGATGGATGATCACTGTCACAATATGTCCACTATGAATATGTCCTGTATAATCACACATCCACAGCCTGTATTGAAGTGAGTGTCCTTCCGGTGGGTGTGGGTGACAAGGGAGGAATCGAAAGAATCTAGAATTTAAAGTTCTGTAATACCTGCAACTAGGAATTAAGATATACAGGGGCTGGAATAGGGAGACCCTTCCTGCCCTACCAGAAAATAGGAGAGCAGAGCAGAGGAGGGGCTTTACAGTGGGAGTGCTCTTTTAGGGTTGGGGCAGGGGCAAGACGGAGAGAAAATTTGTAATTCAAAAATGTAATGAAAATGAATAATGTAAACAAGAAAACAAATAAAAAATAAATTAAAGAAGAAAAAAAAGAAAAAATAGAATAGGGGCATAGATGTACAGTAAGGCAATAATGCCTCCCTAGCTTCATGTCAATTCCAGGCAAAAGTTATCTAGATGACCACATTAGGTGAAATATTTTCCATTCTGTGGGCCATACTGCAGAAATTGAGCCAAAAGAATCCTACTTCAACTCATTTAAATAGTCATTTTAAATAACCTTTCCCATAAGAACACCATCTGCAGTTCATTGATGTAAAACCATATAGGGTTGCTGGCATCATGGATCATTGTGACTCAGTAGTGTTCCTTGACGATCATACCTGGAATCAGACTCAGAATAACCTAAGTTAATAGTCCCATAAGGTCTTGAATAACAAGTTCCAATAATCAGAGTTTCAGGTGGGTTCAGCTGTCATGGATCATGTATCTAATAATCCCACCTTGATAACAGTAAGAGATCGATGGCAAAAAATTCTGCTGCTATGAAAGTTTCCTTAGACAATGGAAACATCTTTAAGGTTAGTCTTAAGTAGTTTTTATACTTTTCTACACAAGGTATAATTCCAGTTTAAATAACAAATGCAAATAAAATCAAATTTTCCATTAAGATGACACAAAATAGTTCATAAGTTACTACACTTCACCAACATAACTGTCTGTACTGAAATTCTATTCCATGAAATAAATACAAAAGAGGTTCCTGACTTTAACTCAAATAAATTTGCATCTTTGTTTCCCAAGCTTTTTTACCCTTCTCTGACTATATTCAAACTGAAAGGATGCGATATTTCAGGAATTGAATCTTATACACATGATGAGTTTAAACATTAATTTTAACTCTTGTTTTAGGCCATGAAGTGACTATAAATTCAGAACAAAACACCAAGCTCTTTCCAACTTACACATCATTACAGTAACTTAGATCCTATAGTATTCATCACTAGCCTCTGATGTTGTTTCTATTGAGTTGATAACTGTTACCTGTGCTTTGCAGAACCAACCAAAATGTGAGCTGGTGAATAATGAGTTGTTGGCCAGGCAAAGATGGAAAGCAATTCATACGTTTATTGTATGAGTGCTAAGCAAGTTTCAAATAAGCATCTGAGGGTCCAGGTTTATAAACTACAGCTAAAGAACTTGCATCATACTTTCTCATGGGAAACTTCATGTAGTTTGCTACATGAGGCACCTAACTTGCAACCTTCAGGAGGCCACTCCCATGGGATTCCTCCTTGGTTTATCTCATACATCACTGCTTTATCTATATTGTTCAAGTGGCTAGGGTTTCAGGGACCACCAGAAGGTTCCAAACCACCCTGGTCCAGAAGGATGATTGGGGGAAAGGGGGAGGGATGAGTCAACATAATGAGATAATGGGCCCAGGTGGGTGGAAACAGGATCAAAGGAGTCCTTGGCCTAGATTTGCACCCATGGCAGATCCCTCAGAGCTAACTCTCAATATCACCCCCTACAGGTAACTCTACCTCTGTTTCTTGAAAAGCACCCATTTCAGACAGATCCAAGGGCACAAGAAACCTAGGGATGAAACTCAGAAATTCACAGTAGGTTTGGACATAATTGTTATCAATATCAAATTATTATTGCAATAAGTTATCTTGCAAATGAAAATTTAGTAGGCCTTCTAAAAATCACACAAAATATTTTTGTAAAACATTTGTTTATAAAAGTATTTCTCTTTCTTACAAACAACTTAAAATTTATCCTGATGTTAAAAAGAACACTCACTTACCTTTCATGAAGTACACTAGTTAGAAACCTCAAAAATTGGAATTTATAAAAAACTCATCATGTGTATAAGATTCAATTCCTGATATATCACATCTTTTCAGTTTGAATATAGTCAGAGAAGGGTAAAAAAGCTTGGGAAACAAAGATGCAAATTTATTTGAGTTAAAGTCAGGAACCTCTTTTGTATTTATTTCATGGAATAGAATTTCAGTACAGACAGTTATGTTGGTGAAGTGTAGTAACTTATGAACTATTTTGTGTCATCTTAATGGTGTAAAATGTCTTTAAGTAGCATAAGTAAATCCCCAAAGAACTACAACAAACTAAATTCCTAATTATCACAAAATTCCTAGTTACCTAAATTCTCTAGTCAAAAAGGTGTTTGTAAGGGAGAGGAAATTCAGTTTTTATAATCCAAGCAGAGCATCCTTAATTAAATTAGCCTTACCACAATAAGAAAGCTTACCAGATCTTTAAACATTTACTCAAGATTTTTTTATTCCCTTTGTCTTTAAATGTATCACTAGAAATGACTTGAAAATTACACCCCTATTTTGTGCAAAGATTTCCATTTACTCAGTAGGAATTCCACAATACAGTACAAGGAAACATTTAAGAATTTATATAATAATCACAAATTATAACTAGACAATATCTTTACCATAGCTCATATTTATGTAGTGTTGGATTTAATAAGAATATCTGCATGCTTATCCTGAAAGGCAGGTGGACATGATGAACCAGATGATTATCAAACCTTATTCTTAAGCTGTAGCTGGTTATAGATTGATTTCTACAAATCTTTTCCTTTAAAATTTCTAATTCTGAATTGAAGTGAAATCACTTCACTTTGGGACTAGATCCTGAAATCTTAATATATTGACAAACCAACTCAGTTACTAATCTACTAGTGGTTATTTTCTTTATTGATCTTTTAACAGTTACATCCACAATCCAAAAAAATTAAATAAGAGTACACATTTCTAAAAATCATTTGTCAACCTCCAGGATCTGTTAAGATGTTTTTAGCAGTTCCACAACTGTCATTATCTTACTTTATTTTTGTAGTCCCATCTTGGCCAGTGTTGGGAACCCAACAAAGTAAGTTATCAACTTTTCCTCTTATTATATAACTTTATCTACTACAGAAAGCATAAGGTAGGAGTTACGAAAGTTAGTAAATCTTTCCCAGTGTTCTAAGTACAGAAATATTTCTGACTGGCTTCATTTTCATCATAAACATGACAGATATTTTACAAACAAAATGACAAGACAGATACAAACAACCAAGTGCACAAATCTAATTTTCTTGTTAACTTTTTTAGGATTAGTTAGTTTTTAAGAGAAATCAATCAATGCAAGCCAAAATTTAGGAATATCTTTAGTTACCTGCTCTGTGGTAACTAAATTACCAATTACCTTTACACCAGCTCTGGCAATATTTGTGGTAGTCAGAATGACTCCCCATGACATAATTGCAGAGGGAATCCATTTACCTTTCAGAGAATACCTATGCAAGTGGTCTTCACCCCCAGATCCAGCTCAGAAAGAAAAATTCAGACTGCACTGAACAGGCAGGAGTCCAATGACTGGAGGAGAGGATAGAGAAGAAACTTGCCTACCCCTGTCAGGGTCAGAAATTTCAGGAGAATAAGTCTTGGGTGCCTATTCCCATCACTATTAGGGGAGTGGTCCAGTCTCTAATCCCTCATCCTAATATGAGTCACTACACCAAAATGTCAACCTTCATAATTCAGTCTAAGAAAGACAAACAGAAATCCATGTTTATTTCTCATTGTGGGCAGCATGCATGATTCCATGCATGGGAGCTGCAGTTTGGAACTGAGTTCCTGAAAATGTTTTAAAGTATGTTCCAGAAGCACTAAACTGAGCATACCTTTTAACCCAGCTATACCGATATTCGGCCTATACCTTAAAAAAGATAAAAGATCGATGGGAAAGATTTGTGCGTGTAAGAATAATTATAACACTTTTCTTTGCAGTAGTCATAAAGTGGAAACTAATGGGGGTGCCCTTCAATTGGAAGAACACCTAAACAAATTATATAAACAGAATGGAATATTGTCCCACCATAAGAATTGCCTAACTGAAGAGTTTCAGAGAAACCTGGGAGATCAAGTTATCAAAAATAAAAGTCTGTTATTTTTATATTTTATTTGTATGTTTACATTATATATTTATGATACTATATATTTACATTATATTATATAAGTATTAGACTTGCTCTTCTTGGCTCCAGAGGTCAGAATGATGACCAATAGTTGGAAGTTGTAAAGAGACCACTTTAGGCCTGACATCAGGAAAAATGAAGAGGTGGTGGGTTCCCCGTCCTTGGAAGTATTCAAGGTAAAGCAGAATGACCAGTTGTCTCTTATACTTAAGGTTCTTTTCACGAATAGAGTAAATGAAATATCATCTACTACATTTTCCCTTCTAACTCTTAAGTTTTATGTAAATTATGTGAACCAGGACTGACAGGGAAATCTAAGGACAACATATAGATTTTTCAATAATATTTTATTTTTCTCCAGTTACATGTAAAGACAGTTTTAAAAATTCATTTAAAAAGTTTAGACTTCCAAATTTTTTCTCTCTCACTCACCTTCCCCCTCTCTGAGACAGTAAGCACTCTGGTATGTCTTACACAAGTCCCATCATACAAATTATATTACCATATTGTTCATGTTGTAAAAGAATACATAGACCCAAAGGGGAAAAACATGAAAAACATAGGAAGTGAAAAATAGTATGCTCTGTTATGCATTTAGACTTGATTGTTTCTTTCTCCAGAGGTGGATAGAAAGTTTCATCATGAGTTCATTGGAATTTTCTTGGATCACTGTATTTTTGAGTATAGCTAAGTCATTCACAGTTGATAATTGTATAGTTTTGCTGTTACTGTGTATAATGTTCTAGTTCTGCTCACTTCATTTTGCATGAGTTCATAATAGTCTTTCCGAGTTTTTTCCTGAAATCTAGGTGCTCATCATATCTAAATACACAGCATTATTTCATTACAACCATAAATCACAACTTGTTCTGCCATTCCCCAACTGATGTGCATCCTCTCAATTTCCAGTTCTTTGCCACCATGAAAGAGTTGTTACAAGTATTTTTGTAGGGGACGGCTAGGTGGCACGGTGAATAGAGCACCGCCCCTGGAGTCAGGAGTACCTGAGTTGAAATCCAGTCTCAGACACTTAACACACACACACACAAAAACTAGCCGTGTGACCTTGGGCAAGTCACTTAATCCCAACTGCCCTCTAAAAAGCAAAAAAAAAAAAACCCAAGTATTTTTGTACAAATAGATCCTTTACCTCTTTGTTGCTCTCTTTGGGATAAAGACTTAGGGGTAATATTGCTGTATCAAAGGGCATGTACATATTTATACCTCTTTGGGCATATTTTCAAATTATTCCCCAGAATGACTAGATCAGTTCACAACACAACAGTGCATTAGCGTTCCAGTTTTTCCACTTCCCCTCCAATATTGATTATTTCTTTTTGAGGTCATATTTGCCAGTCTGATAGGCATGAGGTAGAAATTCAGATTTGTTTTAATGTGCATTTCTATAATCAGTAGTGACTTAGAACATACTTTTTTCCCTATGTGCAGAGATAACTTTGGTTTCTTCATCTGAAAACTGCCTACTCACAAGTTTTTTAGCATTTATCAAATAGGTAATAACTTGAATTCATATAAAGTTAATGCAGTTCTCTATATATTTGAAAAACAAGACCTTTATCAAAGACAGTTGCTATAAAGATTGTTTCCTGCTTTCTGCTTTCCTTCTAATCTTGGGTGTATTGCTTTTCTTTGTGAAAAATATTTTAAAATTTAATACAATTAAAATTTCCCATTTTATACCTCATAATGTTCTCTTTCTCTTGTTTGGTAATAAAATCTTCCCTCTTCCCTGTACCTGATGGGTTAAAAACTATACCTTGCACTCATAATTTGTTTATGATATCACCCTTTATGTCTAAACCATGTTACCATTTTGATCTTACCTTGTTGCTGTTGTTGTGCTGTACATTGTTCATTCTGGAGGAGGACCAATGTCATCAGGAGGGTGATGTCTTGATTTGCAAGTAAACTGGATTTAGTAATATAGTAAATATTAATGATTATAATTATACTTCCTTTTTTCAAATTTATTTATTTATTTTTAGTTTTCAACATTCATTTCCACAAGATTTTGAGTTACAAATTTTCTTCCCATCTTTCCCCTGTCTCCACCCCAAAGTTGCAAGCCTACTGAATACCCCTTCCCCCAGTCTGTTCTCTCTTATATCTTCCACCAAGCTCCCCCCACCAAATTTTCTAGTAGGACAAGACTGATTTCTATACCCCAGTGCCTGTATTTATTTTCCAGTTAGATGTAAAAAAGAATTTGTTCTTAAACATTTGTTTCTGAAACTTTTGAGTTTCAGAATCTTTCCCTTCTTCCCTCCTCACCCATCCCAACTGGGAAGACAAGCAATTCAACATAGGTTGTACATGTGTAGTTATCTGAAACACTCCCGTAGTAGTTATGTTGTGAAAGACTAACTGTATTTCCCTCCATCCTATCCTGCCCTTCACTTATTCTACTTTGAACTTTGACCCTGTCCCTTTTCAAAAGTGTTTGCTTCTAACTACCCTCTCCCCCAATCTTCCATCCCTTCTATCGTCTCCACTCTTATCCCTTTCCCCCTGCTTTCCTGTAGGGTAAGATACCCAATTGGATGTGTATGTTATTCCCTCCTTAAGCCAAATTCAATGAGAGTAAAGTTAACCCATTCCCTTTACCTTCCTGCTCTTCTCCACCACTGTAACAGTTTTCTCTTGCCTCTTCTATATAAGGTAATTTACCCTAATACATCTCTCCCTTTCTCCTTCTTCCAATATGTTCCTCTCACCTCTTAATTTTATTTTTTAGACATCATCCCTTCATATTCAAATCATCTTGTGCCCTCTGTATATATATATATATATATATGTACACACATGAGCACACACTCATATATATTTATACACACATACACCCTCTTATATATACATACATATATATATATATATATATATGTATATATATGTTAATGCTCAAGCCTGCTGAGCTAAGAAGAATCCCCACATCACCTACCTCTGGTGCGCAATAGCAACCACAGCCTTCTCTTGAGGCTCCTCGGGATCCTGAGATTCTCCCGGATATGGACAGATAACCCAACACCCTTGTGGAGTTACAAAGTTCTTTATTGCATATCTCTTACTGTGATTAATGTGCCTTCATGCTTCGTATCCGGTCTGCCTCCTCTTTCCTTGCTCTTTTATTAACCATTTGTCTGCCTTCTGTCACGTGCCTCAGACATAGCCACTTAGTACAGGAAGAGAGCAAAACTCCATTGAATAAAGCAGACTCTATACCCCATGCCTCCTGCCCCCCCAAGGTACCCAGTTCCTGTGGGAAGGAGTCCTGGGTCCTTGATAAGGAGACGAAGGGCTGGGGGCAGAATCAACTTATGGATGCCTCTTTATTAGCCAAGTATTAGCCGCGTCTGCAAGGCCACGATGACCAAAGCCAGATATCTGTCTGCTTTTTCAAGGCAGGCTTAGAAAAACTAGAAGGCGCCTTTCAAAGGGGTTTTCTGAAGGAAGGAGTTTTTGAAGGGAATTGCCAGAATGGGTCCTCTCAGGGGGAAGCCCCTGGCCCATACAAATCTCCCCCTTTCTGTTTTTTTAAGGAAGGTGTCACACATAGCAAGATCATTTTTAAACATAACACACATAAAGCATAGTACAAGGGGAAAACAACAACAAAGAAGAATAAGTAATTCTGTAAGTACCATAATTCCCCAATACAAAGAAGAACCCCATGAAACCCATGGGAAATCACACATTTTTTGTAACATATCTTTAAGGATATCTTCAGGTGCCAAATTCTTAGCATCAGTGTGGCTTAGATTCCAAATTAGGCAGTTGAGGTCTGCAAGGTCAGCAGACAAGTTTCCAGTCTTCAATAAGACCATGTAGGTGGCGTTTTATACCTTCTCAAACAATAATGTCATTGTACTTAGTTGGGGTGATGACACAAGCATGACAAGTAAAATTATACAGAGTATTGTTAAGATACTGTACCAAACTATAACTATTATTACCAAAATTATTAGAAACGACCACAAAAGCATAGCAAGGGTCAGAAAAGCAAACTCCTCCATAAGAGTGAGCATCATGTCCAGTAATGTTTGTGAACAGTCCACCCGGACCCGCAGTGACTGTCCAGGTGTGTCAGGTGAGGGTAACTCATTCAACAAGGTTAATTTTCTGGGGCCAGGTATTGCAGCCTACAAAGTGTCCTGTCAACATGATAGAAAACTGTCTGTCTGTATGTCACATCTAGACAGTGGGAAAGCAGAGCAGTTTTGTCCATGCCTTTCTACAAACATCAAGGCTGTGCAGCTCCTAGGCATTTGTCCTGTGGCTCTCCAACAGCAGCACCTGTTGTAGCTGGTGCGATGGTCAGAATGGTCAGCAATTAGCACAAGCATTGAAGGTCACAGGTCTCTCTCTGTCTCGGTCTGGGCCTCTGTCTCTGGCACTTCCTGACTTTCTTTCTCTGGTATCTTATCGCTGGCAAGGAGACAGAGCCGTTTTATGGGTATCCACCTAGCTTTGGTTTCTCCATCTAGAACTACCTAAGCATACCCTGCTCCCCAAAGCGTTACAGTACCTGGTCCCTCCCAGTCCTTCTCTGGGTCTTTCCAGATAGCTTTGGTTTTTGTTAGTGCTGACAGAGGTGTCTGTGTCTGTGTAGTGGCTGGTGGGAGCCCTTGAACCTGTGGGGCTGCGGCATGAAAGCACATAGCAGGAGTTTTTAAAAAATCACTGAAAAAAATTGAAAATTACAGGTGTAAAGGGCGGCATGTAACTGGCCCATGGTGAGTCGTCCCATTCATCTTGTCAGCCCCAGAAGACCTTCCCCTTTTTGTTTTTGAAAGAGGGTCTTAAGGGTGCAGTTTGCTATGATGGCCTGACCGGTGGGGTTGTAAAGAATTCTTGTTACATGTCTAATAGAAAATTCCTGCAAAAAGGAAGCAAAGGCTTTAAAGGTGTAAGCTGGACCATTATCTGTTTTTATAATCAGTGGAGTCTGTAAGAGAAAAACATGTCAGTAAATGATTTGTCACATGGCGAGCCGCTTCTCTTGGCTAGATGGTGGCTCACAGAAACCTAGAAAAGGTATCAATAGAAACATGAATATAATGAAAGTCCCAATGAGTGACATCCTGGGGGCGAATTCCTCGTGGATTCTGAGCAGGAACATCTGGTAGAGGTCTGAAGGGAATACAGGAGATACAGCATTTTATTATCTTAGTGGCTTGTTGTTTGGTTAAGCCATATAATATCTGGAGAAAACAAGCTGAAAGATGAAAAGTATTATGAGCTAAGGTAGCATGTTCTATAGACATAACACTTAATGGAAGAAGGGAGTCTACATATCTATTTCCCTTAAAAATAAGTCCAAGTCCGTTAGTATGTGACCTCACATGTAGGATATATACTGGATGTGTCCAAGAAAGTAGGACTCGTTGTGCTTCATATAAAAGAAAAGAGATAGAGGTGTGTCTTTTCTCAATATACGCTTGAGGAAATCTCTGAAGAGGAGACACAGCATCGGCACTGTCAGAAATAATATTACAAGCTTGGGGTATTTTTGCAAGCGCTTATATTAGGGCAAATAATTCATTTTTCTGTGTAGAGTCAAAGGGGGTGTGAAGCACCCCCTGCTGTTGCATATCTGGACACCATATTGTAGCCCTACGCGACTTAGTGGCATTTGTGAAAACATTAGGGCCATCTATTGGCATCTGTGATAAGGGGGATGGCGTCTTCCAAAGAGACCCTGAATATGGTATGATAAGGGGAGACACTCCAAAAAGCTGTATAGTTACAGTGGTTAAAATATGTGCCCATAGAATATGGTCTTGGGCAACAGCACGCAGTAAGGATTCTTTAAAGGGATTGTGAAATACAGGGTAAAAGCCTGAAAGCCAGACAGCTCGCTGGATGGCTGTTCAAGTAAATTCTGCTAGTAAATCCATCCAGTTGGCCAGGACCTTAGAAGACTGGCATGGATAGAGCCATTCTATAGGGTGACTTCCTTGATGGATTACAGCAAACATAGGTTTGTCTTTAGTCAATGAGATTTCTAGTGGCCTGTTCAAGCAAGATAATTAAGACTAAGTTGGTATAAATATTCTCCTAAGTAACAAAAATACTCAAAGTATGATAAGGAGTGAATTTCTACATCACTGTAGAATGCTAGATATAAAAGATATTTTATTCAGAAGAGGTATTGTAAATTAATCTGGTCTCATTACTTCAAAAGTTAAGGATGTCAGAATTTTCTAAGGGTGAGCCTTGAGCAGCTATAATGTTTCTTTTATGAAATCATGGCTCATAGCCAATTAGTATTAAGAGAAAATGTTTTATTTCCATGGAGCTGCAATACGCAAATTAAATTTATTTTATGAGAATAAGTTCATTTAACATTTTTCTTTCTTACATTTAAACTTAGAAACCTTAGGGCTTCTTTTAAATATTTTATAAGTTTCTTAGCAACTTTTAAATAGAACAAAGTTACTTCTCTGGCTGAATGACCTTGTCTCTAGACATATTTATGGGCTTTTGGCAGTGTTACAACATAGGAATAAATGAGAAGGACTTTAAGGAGGGGCTGGCTGGAGATGCCCCTGCTTCTTTTTTGCAAACAACTTAAAATAACAAAATTAATCCAAATAAAGGTTTTCACCTAATCTCTTTCTACATACAGCAATCAATTAACTTCAGTTTTCATTGTCAAAACTGTAAAACAACTTTAATGATAATTTCTATATGTGATAGCCAAATGGTTTTTCATACAACTTTCTTTTTTCAATTATAGGTAAATGTGAAAACACCTAACTTTCCATAAAGCAAACATTATAAAACACAAGTATCTTAATTGGTTTAAAACAAATTCCATGTCTTTAATTCCTATAAAATTCAACTTAAAATTTGATAAGAAGACACTACTTCTGGCCTGCAATGAGTTCTCAATCTCCACTACACTGGAGTCTTAACCGTAATTAAGAACAACTATAAGGACATTAATTTCAGAGCTGCAAAAACTACTTAACTAAAATTAAATTTCTCTCTTTATACACAGAGTAATTTTTCCTCTGAAAATAAATGCTGGGAGCAGCAACATGTGTGTAAATATTGAGATTGAGCGTAGCCCCCTTGGGGGGGCGGGCAGGCAATAGCCACATTACTACTGAACCAGTATAACACGAACTTCTAACAGTAGTAATTTTATAGAGATGAAAAGACTTTTAAAAGATTATCTAGCCTAATAAATATGTACACACATATATAGTCTTATATTTGATGTTGCACTGCTTTTAGACTCTATCTCACTCACACACACACATACAGAAACACATGCAGATGCATCCAGAACAGTGTCATAGTCATTCCTACCAATTTCTTAGACTAGTAAGTGCTCCCACCAAAAAGAACAGGAATTCCTGAGAAAAGTCTCAGAGGCGCCTTATTTCCATTTCTCAAAACTGGGAAGTCCAAAGCTCTCACCTTCCAAGTGTTTCCTTTACCAATTCTTAATAAAATTCCAATTTGCCTAAATGCCAATCAGTATAATAAATTCCAATTTATGGTATCATGTCACTTTTTCTAGATTTTCCCTAAAATAATCAAAATAAGTTTAAATTCATTTTCAGCAGAATTCCAAAACACAATTTTGTTTTCTCTAGGCAGAGAATAGTTGTTTGTTTGTACATCTGTTAATCAAAAGGGGGGAAACTCCCATTTTATTTTTCATAACCGTCTCTTTTAATAATCATCTCTGGCCAGAATGGAATAAAGAGAAGGAGATTCTAAAATTTTTTGAAAATCTCAGAACTTCTTATACACACTGTCTTACTGAATGACAAATTACTCCCACACATTCTCTCACATGAAGACAAAGACAAAGCAGACAGACACGAAATAACAAAATGGATCCAGAAACTTTACATAGAATTTTCTAGGAGATCTCCTGAGAAGAAAAAAATTTTTTCTGGCTTTCCAGATAGTAATAGAAGCCAGATGAAGCTTATTTAATAGAATTAGAGACATAAACATCGCACTAAAGTGTTCCAGCTACCACTGGCACCTTCATTTCCAATGCTACAAACATCATTAATATATTTTACAAAAAGTAGAAACGGGAAATGTTTAAGTCCCTCTTTTTTCTCCCCTCTAAATGAATTTCCTAATGTTGCTGCCCAGTTCTATCTGCTCCAGTAAGGTTAAATCTCTTTTTCTCCCACTAGATAGCACTGGCAGAACATTTTTCAACTGGTTAAGTTGGAAACGTGCTGAAACAATTGTGATAAACATTTTGTCAGTCTGGCTTTCATAAAGGGGGGTTTTTCTCATATGAGGCCATTCAATGACCGATCATATCTATTTTTTCTAGGTTTAATCCTGTATGTTAAACCCAGGGGGATATGGAAAAATGATTATTGACAAATTTCTGGCACTCCTTAGTATACATTTCTATTCCTTGTGTCTTTGCTAATTTATAGACTTGCCTACAATGCACTTCATTGTAAAGGGTGTCATGGAGGGGAAGTTCATTCCCCATCCCTTGGATGCCTAGCCTGTAGATATAAACACACACACACACACACACACACATTCCCTTCAACTATCCTCATATTGATAAAAGTCTCATTAGTTACAATTATTATTTTTCCAAGTAGGAATGTAAATATTTCAACTTTAATAAGTTCCTTACGATTTTTTTCCTGTTTACGTTCTTGTGCTTCTCTTGCTTCCAGTATTTGAAAGCCAGATTTTCTGTTCATCTTTTTTTTTTCACCAACAATGTTTGAAAGTCCTCTATTTCACTGAATGACCATATTTTCCCCTGAAACATTATATTCAGTTTTGCTAGGTAGGTAATTCTTGGTTTTAATCCTAGCTCCTTTAATCTCTGGAATATCATATTCCAAGCCCTTCAATTCCCTAATGTGGAAGCTGCTAGGCCTTGTGTTATCCTGATTGTGTTTCCACAATACTCAAATTGCTTCTTCCTTGCAGCTTACAATATTTTCTCCTTGATCCGGGAACTCTGCAATTTGGCTATGATAGTATTAGGAGTTTTCTTTTGGGGATCTTTTTCTTTTTTTAATATAAAGTTTTAAAATTTGTTTTATTGTTTACATCATTCATTTCCATGAAAATTTTTGAGTTACAAATTTTCCCCCTGTCTTTCCTCTATCCCCAACTCCCAAAACAGCCATCCCACTGTAAAGCCCCTCCCCCAATCTGCTCTCTTTTATGCCTTCCTCCAACACCACACTAACTTTCTGGTAGGGCAGGAAGGGTCTCCCTACCCCAGTCCCTGCATATCTTAATTCCTAGGTGCATGTATTGCAGATCTTTAAATTCTAGATACTTTCGGTTCGTCCCTTGTCACCTACCCCCACTGGAAGGACAAGCAATTCAATACAGGCTGTAAATGTGTAATTACACAGGACATCTTCACAGTGGACATATGTGACAGTCTGATCATATGTCCCTCCTTCCTATCCCTCCCCCTTGTTCTGTTCTCTACCCTGTCCCTGTCCCTTGACTAAAGTGTGTGCTTCCAGCAACCCTCCCCCAGACCCTGTTCTCCCTTCCATCATCCCACCTGTCATTCCCATGCCCCTTACTCTCCTGTGTGGCATAATATCCAGTTTAGAGTTTATGTCATTCCTTCCGTAATCCAAATTCAATGAGAGTAAATGAAAGTAAAGTTGTAACAGTTATCCCTTGCCTCTTCTATATGGGATGATTAACCCCATTTTGCCTCTCTTTGTCTCCTCTCATTCTAGTCCTCTCCCACCTCAGAATTTCACCTTTTAAAGTGTCGTCCCTTCCTATTCAATTGATCCTATACCCTCTATGTACACGTATACACAAATGATAAGATATATATTCATACGCATATATAGTCTCTTATATATCTATATAGGAGACTATATATATATACACTGTACACACACACACACACACACACACACACACACACACACTTGTATTCCCTTCACCTATCATCTTACTATGAACGGTTTCATAAGTTACTATCATCATTTTTCCATATTGGCATGTAAGTAGTTCAACTTTGAAAAGTTCCTTATGAATTCGTTCCCATGTTTACCTTCTCATGCTTCTTGTGTTTGAATGCAAAATTTTCTGCTCGGTTCTGTTTTTTTTAAGCAAGAATGCTTGAAAGTCCTCCACCTCACTGAATGACCATATTTTCCCCTGGAACAATATACTCAATTTTGCTGGGTACATGATACTTGGTTTTAATCCCAGCTCCCTTGATCTCTGGAATATCATATTCCAGGCCCTGCAATCCCTCAGTGTAGAAGCTGCCAGATCTTGGGTTATCCTAATTGTGTTTCCGCAGTATTCAAATTGTTACCTCCTGGCAGTCTGTAATATTTTCTCCTTTAACTGGGTATTCTGGAACCTGGCAATAACATTTCTAGGAGTTTTCTTTTGGGGATCTTTTTCAAGAGGTGATTGGTGAATTCTTTCAAGTTCTATTTTGCCCTCTGATTCTAAAACATCAGGGCAATTTTCCTTGAGAATTTCTTGAAGGATGCTTTCCAAGTTCTTTTTTTGATCATGTCTTTCATTTAAGCCAATAATTTTCAAATTGTCTCTCCTGGATCTATTTTCCAGGTCAGTGTTTTTTTTCAAGGAGATATTCCACATTGCTTTCTATTTTAACTTTTGTTTGTAACTGTTTAATAGTATCTTGGTTTCTCATAAAGTCATTAGGTTCTGCTTGCTCCACTCTCATTCTGAAGGAATTATTCTCTTAAGAATGCTTTTGAGATTCTTTTTCCATCTGGGAAATTCGACTTTTTAAGGCATACTTCTCCTCATTGGCTTTCTGGGCCTCTTTTGCCATTTGAGTTAATCTATTTTTTAAAGTGTTATTTTCTTCAGTCAGGTTGTTGACTATCTTTTCATGATTTCCTCACATCAATCTCATTTCTCTTCCCAATTTTTCCTCCACTCCTCTTATTTGTTTTTCAAAGTCCGTTTTGAGTTTATTTATAGCTTGTAGGCAATCTTCATGTTTCTTGGAAGCATTTGGTGTGGGAGTTCTTAATGTTTTGTCTTCCTCCCATTCCATGCTTTGATCCTTTTTGTCCACAAAAAAGGATTCTAGAGTTTTATTGGTGTTCTTATTTTTGCTTCCTTTTACTCATGTTGGCCAGTCAATTAATTGCTTGATTTTTTTTAGCTCTGTTGAACTCTGCTTTAAGGGGGGAAAGCTCTGTCCCAAATCACTGGGGTTTTCACAGCTGCTGGAGCTATTGGCTTCCTGAAAGTGCACCCCAGTACCACCACCAAAGGCCACAGTCTGGATCCAGGCCACTCAAACGCAAGAGCCCTTGGCCCTGATCAGTTGTCTCAGCCCCCTCCCCCTGCAATTGGCAGGCCACGTGTTCTGAAGCAGCACAGTGGAGGCAGTTGCTGGTTGCAGCAGATCCTGCCACTTTCCACTGCTTCCTTGCGCTGGGAGCAGTTTGGTGCAACTGCTCTTCCTCCCCCAAATTTAGCTTGAAAGCTTGAATTCCACTGAGCTTTCTCTAAGCCCTATTTTTCCTGGCTTGGTAAATGTGGAGATTGCCCCCAGGTGCTGCAGATCTTCTCTCTGGTCGACTCAAACTGTGGCTCCTCCCGACCACCCTGGGACCTGGCGGCAGTTTTGGTATTGGGCTGGGCCAGCCTCAGCTCTCAGCCTGCTGCGATGAGCCCCTCCTGCCAAGCTGCCTTCAGTGAGACATGTGTTTTGTGTGTTTTTGTTAATTTGGGAGCCCTAAAATTTGTTTAGTCGTATTTTATGGGTATTATGGTGGCTGTGCGGGAGCTGTGAAACTTTGCTGCTTCTATGTTGCCATCTTGGCTCTGGCCCTATTCAGTCACCAGAGAGGGACACATCAGCATCTGGATTTTTCAAAGCCAGCGGGCTCAATGGCTTCCCAGAGTCACCTCTGGGCAAATCACACAACTCTTTCCAAAGTAAGCCCCCAGGGGGGTATCAGAGCAACTAAACTTTATTCCTCCATCTTGGCTTCTGTATGTATGGGTATATAATTTTAAACATCCAGGTAACCCCAAGAAAAGCTGCTGACCCTGCTGTGGGCCCCGAGTTTTTTCCTACCCAGTTTGATGATCCTTTGTCCTGTGGTGAGACAGCCAGGCTGGGTGAGTCTGCTGCCTGGCTGGGGCTTCTTCTCCTTCTGCTGTACTCTGCTCTCAGCTCCATGCTGGTGAGGCTCTTGTGTGCTCCATGTTCTCCTTACCTAGATCTGAGTAGGCACTTTCCTGGGCTGGGAATCTGCCATGGTCAGTCTCACAATGGGTTCTGTCACTCTTAAATCCACTCAAATTCACTTTTTAGCCTTTAGTGACAGAATTGTTGGAGGACCATTGAAGGGCTTCCTTTCCCCCATCTTAGCTCTGCCCCAACCACTACTCTGTTTATTAACGAGTACCAGATATTTTTCATGGTTACCACTTTCATAGCACAGTTTGACATGTGGTACAATTTGTTCACCTTTCTTTTCTTTTTTTTCATTGTTTCCTTTGATATTTTTAAGTTTTCATTCTTCTTAATGAACTTTTTCATGATTTTTTCTAGGTCTATAAAATAGTTTTTAATAGTTCCATTGGAATGGCACTGAATAAGTAAATTAATTTTGGGAGAATTGTCATTTTTACATGCTATCCATGACCAATTAATATTTTGTCAATTGCTTATTTAGACTTGGGTGAAAAGTATTTTGTGTTCATATAATTCCTGAGTCTGTCCTGGCAGGCAGACTCCCACATATTTCATATTGTCTACCATTAAGTGGAATTTTTCTTTCTGTCCCTTGCTGCTTGGTCTTCTTGGTTATACGTAGAAATGCTGATGATTTATGTGGATTTACATTCTGTCCTTACAACTGTGCTAAAATTTTAATAATTCCAACTGGTTTTGAGTTGATTCTCTAGAATTCTCCAAGTATACAATCAGCTAAGAGTGAAAGTTTTGTTTCTTCATTGCCTACTATAATTCCTTCAATTTCTTTTTCTTCTCATATTATTAGAGCTAACATTACTGGTCCAATATGGAATAATAATGGTGATAATGGTTGTCATTTTTGACCCCTGATCTTGTTGGGAAGGGTTCTTTCTCATCCCCATTGCAGATAATGCTTGCTGATGATTTTAGATAGAAACTATTTCTCATTTTAAGTAAAATTCCATTTATTCTTATATCTTCTAGTGTTGACTAGCAGTGGCGGAGTTCATTGGGGAAGGTGTTCATAGTTCTTAGACTGTTATGACTGTTACAACTCACTTATGTAAAAGTGAGCAGCTTCACCCCCTTCAACATAAATTAATACCTTCATTAGGCAATAACAATTACTAATTGAATTGTTGAATAAATGACTCAAGAAGTCAGAACCAAAGATTCCCAGTGCCTACATGTATGTTGTCAAATCAATCCAAAGCCCTGTATTAGGGCACCCATTTAAAAACAATTGAGCATCTTTGAGTCTGGAAGTAGAGAGGAAGGAGCAGAGTCATAGCAAACTGAGTCAAGAACTGGCAGAGTTGGGTCAGCCAGGAGAAAGTAGAAATAGAAGGTAGGACTGAATTCTGGCAGAGAAGGAAAATATCACAGATGGAAACTGGCTTTATGAGCATCTCACAGTAGGAGACCCAGGCAGTGGGACAAGTATACCCACCTACTCAAGGTCTAAGGAAAGGTACAAGAAAAGGTCTGCTCCTTCCCCAACTTCCTCTCTTAATAACTGTCTAATCAGACACACTATAGAAATCTCATTTTAACTCACACAAAAGTTTTCAGAAACCTGGACTTGCCACAACCACAAAGAGAAGAGGCTTCAAAGAGAGATAGGTATGTCAGTTTAAGCAGAGATCCCAACCTTTGTCTAAATAGTATGAATTTTTCTAACCTATCACATTTCAACTAAAAGAAATTCCTTAAAACCACAGAAGATGGAACCATGTGGACTGAGGCTGGGCATTATCTTTCTTCTAGACTCACTTTTAAAATGAGTTCATGATTGCAAGGTGGTGTGAACCTTGGATAACAGATCATAGAATGTCAGGGCTGGGAACATCCTTAGAACTTATAATGTGAGATCTGAGAGGACCCAGACATCAAAGCATATGGAATGCCAGAGGCAGAAGAGTCTCCAGAACATATAGCATCAGAGACTGGGAGGATCATATTAGCATGACAAAATGTCAGAGCTGAAAGGAATATTGGAATCCATAAGTTCACTGCTCCAGGGGACCTCTGACTATATGTAGACTGGCCACACAGGTCCTCAGCATACAGACAGACAGAGCTGGGAGACTTTAGAATACTGCATATCATTGCTGTGAGGGTGTTTGCCTGAGCTCACATAGTTTATGCTGGAGATCTTTCCAATTAGGGAGTGGCACTGAGGGTAAGTCCATTTATACAGACACTTATGAGTATTCACCCTTCAGAGTTATGATCTTCCTTTCAGCATCTGACTTCTAGCAGAACTTGGGCTATGTAGGGTGCAAATGTAGGCTACTTAATTCTGGAGTGAAGTCCTCTTACCAGTGATGTTTTAGCAATAACTAAATGAAAAACCAAAAAGAAAATTTTCAGTTACCAGGTGACACAGGTGAACCATGGAAACTCAGAAGAGATGAGCCCTCCGCCAGTGCAGGAGTGACTGATGCTAGCTGGTGTGGCCCAACCACTACAAATTACTGATAAGGTGAGTCATCTAGTCAAAACAGGAATTGAAACCCTCTTTGTAAAAAAGCCCAGCCACTGGGTCCCAGGATGCTTGCACCTGACTTGGCAAAGAGAAGAGAGTTTGACTGGGTCTCATTCCTTTTCCAGTGGAAATCTAAATTAAATTATCCCCAACACCCTTGGTAAGGTATAATCTCTCTAGAGTGAAAATTTCTTGTTATAGCAAATCATCCCCATCTAGTTCCAATCACTAGTTGCCATGGTAACTGGTCGTTGCCAAGGATACCTAGAATCTTGAGTTGCTGACACTCAGGCTAACTCCTTGTCAGGCCTGCATTATGATCCCTAGGGCAGGAGAAGGGGAGGGATTTTTCCTACCTTTGTCCTGGACTGCCAACTGGGAGCAGATCTAAATCACCAGGAGCTACAAAATAATCAGGAGATCCCCACACATGAACACTTATGTACACAGAGGCATATATATTGTGTATATTGAAAGACGGAGAACAAAACAAAGACAGACATAGAAATGCAGAGCCAGAGACAGGCAGAGCCAGAGCCAGGGAAAGAGAAATAAAGATGCTGACTGCAGATCAGTATTCAGAAAAAGTCACATTAGACAAGCAGTTGTTACTATGAGACATACATCAGGGAAGGAAGTACACACTATCCCTCTTTGGTGACTTCACTGGTCTCCTAGCCATGAGAGAAGAAACTGAGGCCTAAAAAGGCTAAGTTGTTGCCCAGGGTCACACAGGTACTAAGCATCAGAGGAAGCATTGGAACCCAAGCCCTCTGACTCCAGAGCAGCCAGAGTTCTTTCCAGAGTATAATTCTGCCTCCCAGAGCAGCTTTTCCCACCAAACAATTGTTTCCCCAGGGGACATCAGAATTTGACTTTATTTATGTCGTATGGTATGCATCAAGTGATTGCAAAAGAGTAGACAGGGCAGTCATGGTTTCTGACAAAGCAAAAGCAAATATTCAAAAAAATAAAGACATAAGGAAACTGAAATGAGATTTTTCAGTCCTTTCCAGGTCTAAGATCTAAGGCTCCTGGGGCAGCTAGATGGCTTGGTGAATAGAGCATTGGTCATGGGGTCAGGAGGACCTGAGTTCAAAATCAGCCTCAGACACTTGACACTCTTACTAGCTGTGTGACCTTGGGAAAATCACCTAACTCAAATTGCCTTGCCTTCTTCCTCCGAACCCCCTCCCAAAAAAAGATCTAAGGTTCATGTGAACTCTCTGCTTTGAGGGGTTTGGGGAGGGGCATCTCCTTTTCTTTTCTTTCCTGGAAAGGTGACAAGGTCTCTCAAGAGCAAATACACCAATGCCTGTATTGAATCCCTTCTACCAAGAGCACTTGAGGCTGGGACACAGAGCTTGTTCCCAGGAGGACTTTTTGCTTCTCCTAGGGTCCTTTCTGTAATGTGTTCATGATCTTCTAAGTGACACATCTCTTTTCTCTCTTTTCCTTCCTAGAAGGATGTCATTTGCTTAATATCTGCTGGCTCTGTGTCCCCAGGGGCCTTGAGGTAGCACCATGTCTCCCCTCCTGGTAGGACAGGCTTTTTCTCCATGTTCTTGCCCTCTGGCTTGCTCCATTTGAGTGCTATTGGAAATCCCTTCTCACTTCTCCTGCTCCCATTCCCTCCTTCCCATGCCCCTCTCTTGCTGGCCCAGACTCCAGGCTTCCTTTTCTACCTCACTGGGAAAGCCATCCTTCCAAGTGCTGTCTTCCCTGGTATTTGCTGTACTGGGGGTACTCACTTTTTGGTAATTACTTGTCCTTGTACAAGCTTCTTCTGAGTTGCCTCCCTCTCCTTCATCTGCTTTTATAAGGACAGAGATCTCTTGAGAAAATAATAATGATAAAACAATTCATATGTCTGTCCACCTCAGAGATAGATAAAGCACTTTCCTTACATAAGACCTGTCAATTAGGGAATGCCAAGATCATTCCCATTTTATAGATGAGGAAACTCAGTATGAAAAAGATTACTAGGCAAGGGAGGCAGGGACCTGCATGAGAAAATAGCAAAGAAGTTATCAGTCAGAGCTGCTAGAAGGAAGGGCCCCCATCAGAGATGAGCCCTTTGGACCCTGGTCATTCACTCTAAGACTGTTGACTAATAGACGGTTCATGTGTCTACAGTGCCTTACTGTACAGAGATCAGGGCAGCTAGGTTGTTCAGTGGATAGAGCCCTGGGCCCAGAGTCAGCAAGACCTGAGTTCAAATAGGGCCTCAGACACTGAGGCTTTGTGCCCCTGGGCAAGTCACTTCATCCTTTTTTGCCTCAGTTTCCATATCTGTAAAATGAGCTGGAGAAGGGAATGGAAAATGACTCCAGTTTCTCTGCCAAGAAAGCTGCAAAAAAGAGCCATGAAATTTGAAAGAATCAAAATATGAATAAACAGCAAACTTATACAGAGCCATCTTACAGAAGAAAAAAATGTTTTAAGAAATATCCAGTAAAATAATCAAGACACTGAAAATGTCTGAAAATAAATTTATGCTGCCATCCCTGTGGACCTTTCACCTCTGGAAAAGAACAGTGAGAACTGTATTCTTCCTATTTTTAAGGTCATCCCTATGGAGTTTGGTATTACTCATACAGAGTTGGTTTCCATCAATAAGATGTCCTTTACTCTGAGGGCATGGACTGTTTCCTTTTTATCTTTGATCTCTTGGAGCCTAGAGCAGTGTGTGCCCCATAGGAGGCTTTTAATAAATATTGCTTCACCAACTGAGTGCCATTGAGGATTATGTTGCAGTCATTTGTGCCATCTGGTGGTCAAAAAAACATTGCAGCATATTACATCATGGTCTTCTGACTTCTGGACAGTTCAGTACTTAGCAGTCCTTTGGTGTCCGCTTGGGGAGAAACAGAATATTGCTTCGTAACGAAAGTTTAAGGCCAGAGAGGAATATATTATACAACAGAAATCCCTGACTTATGGCCAATGCAGACATTGCAATTGAGTCTGTCATTTTCTGTCTAAGTCAGCAACTCATTGTAAACCATGTCTTTATTGAATTTTAGCTCATCTTACAATTCCTTTCTGCTTAAACAGGCAGAATGGAACTAAATAAAATCCTAAATTTATGAAATGAAGAGAGCATTCAGTGTCGGTATGAATTTACACTAAATCACCACCATCAAAATTATATATTAAAATCTCCATATCAAAAGTCGTCTGATAAAAAATGAGTCTTCATAGCAGTAGTGAGAGCATTGAGCTGATTTTACCCTCGATTGTGGTTAGGTGGATAATGTCTTAATGTTACCCAACCAAAGGTGCCTAAAATTTTGAGGAAAAAAAGTGCAAAAAAAGGGTTGATCTTTGTTTTGAAGGAAATTTATGAAAGAAACATCAAGTTTGGCTGAGACCTTCCTTACCATTGTGAAATCAGGAAATATTTGCCCAGTTGTCTAGGGCTGTTCTTGTGCAGCCACTTAGTCATGTCAAACTCTGGGTGATTCCATGGACTTTTATCCATGGAGATTTCTTAGCAAAGATACCAGAGTGGTTTGCTATTTCCTTCTCCAATGTATTCCTATTTTCCAGATGTGGAACTGAAGGAAATTATGGTTAAATTACTTGCCTAGGGTCACACAATAAGTGTCTAAGGCCAGAGTTGAGCTCAGATATTCCTGGCTCCAAGCTCGATATTCTGTTCCCTGCACCACCTAACTGGCCTGTCCAGGTGTAATAGAAAAAGAAAAAGAAAGAAACAATAGCCCTGGAAGTATAAAAAATCTGATAGTGAAGCTATAGCTGTAGTCACTGCCCTCAGTAGTAAGTCTGGGATTCCAGCCCAGCTCTTCTACTTCCAAATTTTGCCTTCTTGCTGCAAGAAGAATTTTTTTCTATTATATTAATAATCAATTATTAAATTAGGTTTAGGACTTTTCCTCTCTATTTCCTCATTTAGGGACTAGCCCCTCTAAGTCAGTCACAATTACTATTTAATTATCATCCATTTATAATAAGATTAAGTGGTTGAAACTGTACCACAAACTTGTCCATGGGCCACAGTTCTAATCCCACCTTCATGAGTAGGACTTCTTGGTTAATACTGTGGGACCTCTCTTTGGTTAAAAGTCCACGTTCCCATGTGACTCTGTCCCTGGAAGAGTTACTGATCATCTGTCTTCCTATGCTGTATTTGATTATGAGAGTCAACAAAACATTTTGAGCCATTCCAGTGTTACTGAATGTAATATGTAGTACAAAGAATCACCCAAAGTCTACTCCAAATTTGCCTGAGACCAGTCTCCCACCTCCCTTCCTGGCCACTAGTTCCATCTCATGATCTTCATTCTTCTCAAACTCCATATCCAGTTAGTTGCCAAGTATTGTCATTACCAGCTTCTCAGAGCGTCTTGCATGGAATTGCCTCTCAACTCACAAAACCTTATCATTCCTCACCAGTATTGTTTCTATAGTCTCCTAATTGGACATCCAGTTTCAGATTGCCCCCTTCTCTGATTCATCATTCACTCAGCAGCCAAAAGAAAATTCTAAAATCTGTGCTTAAACTACCTTTTCAATAAATTCCAGTGGCTACCCAATACATCTAGGATCAAATACAGACATATCTGTTTGTCACTTGTAGCCCTTTCAACCCTGCTTATATCCTACCTTAATAGCATTTTTATATACTACTCCATAATAATACCACTAATCAGTAAACATTTATTAAGTGCTTACAATGTGCTAGGCACTGTGATCAGCCCTGGGGGTATAAAAAGAAGCAAAAGACAGTTTCTGCCCTCAAGGAGCTCCACCTCTCAGGGGGAAGACAACAACCCAATACATGCAAAGAAGCTATATACAGAATGCATAGGAAATGATTAACCAGGGAAAGTCACTAGTATTAATAGGGGTTAGGAAAGGCTTCTTAGGGAAGATGGGATTTTATTTGTGACTTAATGAAAGCCAGGGAAGTGAGCAGGCAGAGATGAACAAGAAGAGCATTCCAAGCATGGGGGAGAGGCAGAGAAAATGTTGGGAACTGAGAAATGGAGTGTGCTGTTTGTGGAACTGCAAGGAGGCCAGTGTTCAAGTACTAAGGTGCAAGAAGCTTGGAGAGACAGGAGTTATTATCCCGCAGGAGCTATGTTCTGCCAGATCTGCCTGCTTACTGCTACTCACATATAACGCTTCATTTCCCATCTATATGCCTTTGAAAAAGCTGTTCTCCATGACTCCCACAAAGGAGGCATTTAATTAATGCTTATGGATCAATTATTTGCCATTGAGGAAGATAGTACAGTTTTTCGGTGACATGCAGAGGTCAAAAACATGTTGCAATTCACTGAAAGGTTTAGAGCTCTAGTTCATAAATCTGTGTAATAGGCTTCAGTGTCTGCCCTGCGCATCTGGGATCAAACGCAGGCTCCTTCCTCTGTCATTTAAAGTCTGCTCATGTTACTTACACGCAGCCTTTTTAGTCTTATTGTATACTATTACCTTACAAGTGCTTTATTGCAATTTATGTGCTTGTTGTCCCTCAGATGGGACACTTCATTTCCTATCAACATGCCTTTGATTAGGCTGTTCCCCATAACTGGTGCAAAGGAGGCATTTCACAGATATTTGTTGACCAAATAATTTCCATTGTGGAACATAGCACAGGCTTTCACAGATACCTGGTTCTCTAAAGGATGTAGCAGGTTACTGAAATGTTTAGATTTCTGGTTAGTGCAGCTACTCAAAAGCTCCAGTTTCTCCCCTATACATCTGAGATCAAACAGAGAATCCTCTCTTTCCAATTGAAAGCCCTTCACATTTTAGTTGTCTCCTACCTTGTTAGTTTTATTATATACTGTTCTCCATCATGTACTTTAATTACCTACTTCTTGTTCCTTACATTTTCAATTTAACTTCAAAAAGTCTCCCATGACTGTGCAAAGTGCCTTTCCCATAGTAGGTGATCTATAAATATTTATTGAATGGAATTAAATGCCTAGTAAATGCCTGTTGACCAGTTAATGGCCATTGAGGAACATGGCACAGTCTTTCATTAACATCTGGTGTTCAAACAGGATATTGCATTTAATTTAAAAGTTTAGTGCAAGGGAAAATACTTCAAAACTCATCATTTAATGATGTCATATGATATCATCATTTCATGGTTACTTATAGGCAGCTTTCTTGTGTTGAATTCCTGATATTACACGGAGCTGAATTCTACTTTTGTTGAGTATACTTTTATTGGATTTTAACCTGTGGGACGGTTTACTCTGGGTAAAGAGGGGTGGAATGGAACTAAATGAAGTTCTGAATTCGTTACAGGAAATGAATCATAAATTCCTTCAGTGCAGTAAGAATTCATGCTAAACCACCAATGGAAAATAAATTATGAAATTCTTCATTACAGCAAAGGTCATCTGATATCAGATTAGAATTCAAAGCAGTGGAGATGCCACTGAGTTGGTTTCACCATTCAGTGTACCAGTTAATCAAGTAAGACATTGATATTACCCACTCACAAGAGAAATAGTTAGATTAAATATATACAAAAGCAGGGGTGATTCTAATTTTGAAGGAAATTTATGAATGAAATATCAAAGTTTAAGTGAGACTTGACCATTAGGAAATAATGTACACAGGAAAATATTTGTACTGGACAGCAGGGCTAGTAAATTAAAAAAAAAAATACAATGATCCTGGGAGTATAAAAAATCAGACAGTAAACATGGCTACATATATAGTCATTGGGCTGAGTAGTAGGACTGGAATTTCAATCTAGCTCCTCTACTTCCAAATGCTAAATGGAAGATCATCAGTCTCCCACTGTTATACTCCATCTGAACAAAGCCAACTCTCTCTCTCTCTCTCTCTCTCTCTCTCTCTCTCTCTCTCTCTCCCCCTTTCTCCTTCTCCCTCTTCATCCCCCCTTTCTCCTTCTCTTTCTCCCCTTCCCTCTATTTTTTCAGGCACTGCCAAGTTTCTTATATATCACTTATCTATTGTCTCATTTCCCTCTCTGCCCAGTTATTCCTTTAAAAGCTTTAGTGAGTCCATAACATCACAGCACCCAAGATGTAGAGCTGGAAGAGACTTCAGAGGCCATCTAGTTCCATCCACCTTTTATTACAGAGGCAGAAGGTGAAAACCACAGAGGTGAAGTGACTTTTCTGAGAGTTCAAGTAAGTGTCTGAAGCAGGATTTGACCCTGGGTTTTACTGACTTGAAATTCAAGTCTATGTCCACTAGATTCTGCTTGCCTCTATTCCCTCATCTTGCTAAGTTACTCTCATCTTTCTAGAAGTTCTAAGACTAAAGATGTAAGAAAGGATTCGAGTATTTTTATGTTAAGGGTAAAAAAAGAACTCTCAAATGGAAAGTACCCTCTACTAAGCACTCAGTAGATCCTTATTGTCATGAACTGAATTCTCTGGCTTCCTGTCTACACAACACTCTATCCTGAAAGTATTACTTCCTTCACCCCGTTTTTGCTAATAGAAGTTTAAAAGGATTTATACAGCAACTTAGTTTATGAGATAGTGACAGATATAAAAATCACTGACTGTTTCAGCACAAAAAAAGATGGAAATCTCCTGTTGACATCCTATCATGGAAACAAGTGGATCCAACAATACTCACTTATGCATCAGAGGGGACCCATGATGACATGGTCGCTCTACCATCCTGTGGTTCTCAGGAAAACATTCTGTCTACCACAGTCTCCTCATCCAGCCCCACCTATCTGAAGATTACCATAGGCATCAGTGTATAGAGTATTGTCATTAAAGAGTAAAACATCAGACTGTCTATAATACCTGTGTCAAGGGTGATTGTTTCCCAAAAATCCTCCTTCTTTCTACAGCTACTATGCTAAGGAAGCAGAGTAATGGAACACTGAGCCCAGTTGCCCTTTGCTGCCAGGTGACCAGTCTCAAAACACCACAGAGCCATTGACAGTGAATTTGCTGTTATTTCAGCAGAGTATTTTGTTCTACTTTCCATGCCATGTCCTGGCAAGGGATAGAAAAGGTTGGAAAATCTTCAAGAACTTTGTCTACGTGGAAGAGTTACAACAAGTAGCAAAAATTTCTTAGACTCAAAAACCTTGAGAAATATCTGAATAGATGATGGGCAAAGAAAATCTGAGGTATCAGTTTCTTGTTCATTGGGTTTTTTTGTTTGTTTGTTTGTTTTGCTTTTTGGAGGGCAGTTGGGGTTAAGTGACTTGCCCAAGGTCACACGTCTAGTTTTTGTGTGTGTGTGTTAAGTGTCTGAGGCCGAATTTGAACTCAGGTCCTCCTGACTCCAGGGCCAGTGCTCTATTTACTGTGCCACCTAGCCACCCCTGTTCATTGGTTTTTAACTTAGCTCACTCTGGAAAATCCCCATTTGTTGAGCCCTTACTGCCTGTCCAGCACAAGGCTAGGCTCTATGAAGAGGGGAAGGTAGAGAATGAACCAGAGGAAGGGAGAGGATCAAGGGAACAGCATTCCCTAACTAGACTGTGAGAACTAAATGGGCTTGCTCTTTTATTTTCCATCCCATTGTCCCTCACATTGGAGTCACTAAATTAGACATTGCTTTTTGATAACAACACACTTTACTTGGACACAGAAACAGGAAGTGGGGATTAGCAACCGGGCTTGGATTTGGAGTCAAAGACTCCTGGCCTCAAATTGGCCCCCTGTCACTGATGACCTGTGCAACTCTGAGCAAATCATTTAATGCCTTTGAGGTTCAGTTCCCACATCAGTAAAATGAGGTTTCATTACATAGCCTCTGTGATACCTTCCAGCTCCAGACCTAAGCAACTCACTTTTTTCTGGGACTCAACTTCCTCATCTGTGAATTGAATGGTTTGGTCAGATACTCTCTGGTATCCTTTGCATTTCTCAATATAAAATCTTCACCTTGGGCAAATCACCTCTGTATAATAAGGCGATTGGACTAAATGGCTACTGAGGTGCTGCCATCTCTAGATCTAGGGTTGTATGATCCTGTGGACTTAAAAACCTTAAAGGAATAACTGAGTAGAGGGAGAACTAAGGCCACAGATGTAACGATAAATTTGAAAATGTTGCTAGTGCTTGAATGAAGAACAATGTTTCCCTCAATAATGGAGTCTATCAGTTGTGGAAGGATGGAGAACAAGATTCAGAGGCAATGAGATGAAGGGAAATCTTGAGAAACAGAGTTTCTGTATAATGAAAAATCAATTTATTAATAAGGCTAGCTGATAATCAATAAATTAATAGTCAATGGTATTCTGTATTCCCTTCACAAATCCTCATACAAAGAAAAGTTTCATAAGTTACTATAATCGTTTTTTCTATATTGGCATATAAATAGTTCAACTCTGATCAGTTCCTTATGATTTTTTCCCATGTTTACCTTCTCATGCTTCTTGTGTTTGATTGTCAAATTTTCTGTTCAGTTCTGGTTTTTTCAGCAAGAATGCCTGAAAGTCCTCCACCTCACTGAATGACCATATTTTCCCCTGGAACATTATACTCAATTTTTCTGGGTAAGTGATTCTTGGTTTTAATCCCAGCTCCCTTGATCTCTGGAATATCATATTCCAGGCCCTGCAATCCCTCAGTGTAGAAGCTGCCAGATCTTGGGTTATCTTAATTGTGTTTCTGCAGTATTGAAATTGTTTCCTCCTGGCAACCTGTAATATTTTCTCCTTTAACTGGGTATTCTGGAACCTGGCAACATTATTTCTAGGAGTTTTCTTTGGGGGATCTTTTTCAAGAGGTGATTAGTGAATTCTTCCAAGTTCTATTTTGCCCTCTGATTCTAAAACATCAGGGCAATTTTTTTCTTTGAGGATTTCTTGAAGGATGCTTTCCAAGTTCTTTTTTTTGATCATGTCTTTCAGGTAGACCAATAATTTTCAAATTGTCTCTCCTGGATCTATTTTCCAGGTCAATGGTTTTTTCAAGGAGATATTCCACATTGCTTTCAATTTTAACATTTGTTTGTAACTGTTTAATAGTATCTTAGTTTCTCATAAAGTCATTAGGTTCCACTTGCTCCACTCTCATTCTGAAGGAATTATCCTCTTCTGAATGCTTTTGAGATTCTTTTTCCTTCTGGCAAATTCAACTTTTTAAGGCATTCTTCTCCTCATTGGCTTTCTGGGCCTCTTTTGCCATTTGAGTTAATCTATTTTTTAAAGTGTTGTTTTCTTCAGTCAGGTTGTTGACTCTCTTTTCATGATTTTCTCACATCATTCTCATTTCTCTTCCTAATTTTTCCTCCATTTCTCTTGTTTGTTTTTCAAAGTCCTTTCTCAGTTGATCCATAGCTTGTAGGTACTCTTCAAGTATCTTGAAAGCATTTGGTGTGGGAGTTCTGACTGTGTTGTCTTCCTCTCGTTCCATGTTTTGATCCTTTTTGTCCACAAAAAAGGATTCTAGAGTTTTATTATTGTTCTCATTTTGCTTCCTTTTCCTCATGTTGGCCAGTCAATTAATTGGTTGGTTTTTTTAGGCCTGTATCACTCTGCTTCCAGAGGGGAAAGCTCTGTCCCCAATAGCTTTGGTTTTCCCAGCTGCTGGAGCTATTAGAGGGTGCTGCAGCCCCCACCACCTTTGGCTTGATGAAAGCATACCCCAGGACCACCACCCAAGACCCTGATCTGGATCCAGGCCACTCAACACAAGAGTCCTTGGCCTTGGTCAATCGACTCAGGCCCTCTGCAATTGGCAGGCCAGGAGCTCTGAGGCAGCCCAGTGGGGGATCCTGCCGCGCTGCTTCCTTGCCCGGGGGACAGATGGGCAGACCTGCTTTTCCTCCCACAAATTTAGTTTGAAAGTTTCACTTTAACTAACCTTTCTCTAATCCTCTAAATCCTTCCTGGCTTGATAGATGTGTAGATTGCTCCAGGTACTGTAGAGCTGCTCTCTAGCTTGGGAGGCTCAGCTCCTCTGTCTGCCCTGGGGCCTGGTCACAGTTTCAGTTTTGGTCTGGGCTGGCCTTGGCTCCTAGCCTGCCGTGATGAGCCCCTCCTGTCAAGCTGCCTTCAGCATGAGATGTGTTTTCTGTATTTTTGTTAGTTTGGGAGCCCTAAAATTTGTTTAGAGTCATATTTTATGGGTACTTAGGGTGGCTGTGTGGGAGGTACGAGACATTGCTGCTTCTACGCCACCATCTTGGCTCCGCCCCCCGATGGTCTCTTTCTACAACCAAAGACAAAAAGACATGGAGATCATAGAATGCTTAAATACCTTTAGAAAAGGAAGTGCCACTGAAAGGTGAAAATCATCCCTGACTGGTGAACATTCAATGAAGAGGTTGGCTCCAAGTCTTCAGCTCCTCCTGCTGAGAACATGACTTGATCATAAGACTCATCCACCTCCAGAAATAAGCACAAAGCAATACATCTCTATCCAGACCACTCTGGTTGGTTTTCTCCTTCATGAACTGGGCTACTCTAAACCACAATGGGGGTGGGGGTGGGGGTGAGGTTGCAAGAACATAGACTTAATTCTTCGGGGCTGGAATACACCTGGATTACATTCTGCTTATATTCTAAACATAAGTAAGTTCCTCTAGTATCCTGCCTAGGATCCTGCCTAGGATCTAGGAGCATGTTCCCCGAGGACTGGAAAATCTCATTTGTCAGCAATGTCCTTCAGGGACTAACTGACTTAAAGGGCCTGGTTCCTTAAAGAGGAAATAGAGAGAAAAAATCCTAATCCTAATTTAATACCTGGTTATTAATATAATAGTAAAAAAAAAAAACTTCTCTTACTGAGAAGATGAGATTTAAAAGTAGAAAAGCTGAACTGGCATCCTAGACGTACTACTGGGGACAATGACTATAGCTAGAGTCTCACTATCTGATTTTGTATACTCCCAGGGTTATTTTTTTTACTAGGCCTGGACAGGGCAGTTTGGTGGTGCAGTGGATAGAACACCAGGCTTGGAGTCAGGAAGATTTGAGTTCAACTCTGGCCTTAGATACTTACTGTGAGACCCTGGGCAAGTCTTATTTGTCTCAGTTCTTCATTTGTAAAGTTCAGAAACATTGGAGAAAGTTCTGACAAACCATTCCAGTATCTTTGCTAAGAAAGCTTGATACATAAAAGTCCATGGCATCACATTAATTCAGGACTCATGAGTGAGTGAATAACAAGCCTTGGGCAACTGGACAAATATTTCCCTGAATGTCTGATTTCACACTGGTACAGTCTCAGTCAAGCTTGATATTTATTTCATAAATTTCTTTCCCAAAAATAAGTCTGTTTTTACATTTATTTCCTCAAAAATTTTTGTCTCCTGTGGTTGGACAACATTAAGACTTTATCCACATAAACATAATGTTAAATAACCTCAATGCTATTAGGTATTACCCTGTGTCAGATGACTTTTGAAATGATTGAGAGTTTAATAGATAATTTTGATGTAGATGACCTTGAAAGAATTTAGTACACTCTTTATTTCATAAATTTAGAATTTTAATTAGTGCCATTCTGCCTCAGGTAGGAGCTGTAAGACAGGCTAAAATTCAGTAAAAAAAATTGGTTTAAAATGAGTTTCGGACTTAGATACAGTGGCAGACTAAGAGATTAATATCTACATTGGGCCCAACACAGGGATCTCAGTTGTAGGATATATTCCTCTCTGGCCTGAAACTTTCCTTACAATACATAGTCTAAATTCTGCTGTGTTGAATTTGACCATTAGATGTCACCAAATACCATGATATAATGTTCTTAACTTTTTTTTCCTTTTTCAACCAAGTTGTTTAACCACCAAAAGATTGTGACATAATTTTGAATGCCATAAATGTTAAAAAAAACATATATTACATCATGCCACACTCTTCTCTGGGTGTTAGTAGTTCAAAGATAAAAGGGAAACAGTCACTGCCCTCAGGAAAAAAAACTGTAGGAGTATGTTGAGATTGTGGGGCAGAAGAATGAAAGTATGGTAGGAGAGAGAAAGAGGAGGGAATTGTCTCTACTGGATTGATCTCTCTCACTTCCCTCCTCCTATTTCTCTAGCACAAAGCCACCCATTCTCATACACATCCTCCCATACAGTGAAACACACACACACACACACACACACACACACACACACACACACACACTTACAGTGGAAGAGCTACACGCATTGTCTCGGTCACTCACAACTCTGTGCCTTCTAAGAGATGTCAGTCTCTGGTATGCCATGCAGACTTGATCTCAGTCAAGACTCTGATGGGTTTACCTTTGGGTTTACCCAAACGAGGACACAGGAGAATGATCCTTGGTCAGAAGCTCCTTCTTCTTATGAAGGGTACAGATACCGTCAAAGGTCTTTCATGTCTTAGACCAATTCTCCACCCACTCAAACCCACCCTTCCAGATCATATGGGAACTGCAGCATTTGACAATCCCCTCCCACCTCCACCAGCAGTATCAGCTTTACTGGCAAGCACACAGCATCACAAGGCTCAAAACACAGGCAGTTTTATTAAAAAGTATATGAATGAGCAAATGAATGTATGAAAAATATTTTAAGTGCTTACTGTTTGTCAAGAACCATGCTAAAACCTGACAATACAAATAGACAAAGAGATTCATTGCTCTCAGGGAGCTCTCATTCTAACTAGAGACAAAAATATACAGAGGAAAAATCATCTGCAAAGTGGATAGAAAAGCCAGAGCCACTAAGGCTGCCAGTGGTAGGGCAAATGACAAGGCCCAGGACTCCATCAGGGAGCCTGCCTTGCAGATTTGGAAGTCTTGAGGTCAGAATGCATTCAGGACTCCTGTGAGTAGGACAGGGGCATGGGCTCACTCAAAGAGAGGGTGGGGCATGGCTACCTGCTGGGCACCAGCTTGAATAAAATTAATACAAACAATTACTACCAGTAAGACCTTCCCCTTCTTCCTCCCCATTACAACTCCCACACCATCATAAACTTGAGAGTCTCTATAACTTACTGTACTGTCATAGGAAGTGTTCTGGAATTTGCTTGCCAGGTACTGCTTACCAATACTAGCACTTCTGTTCACAGTCTGTTTCAGTATTAAAAGAATGAAAAAATAGAAGAAAATGTTAAAAAATCTCATCAGAAAAAAATTGGCCTGGAAAAATAGATGGAGGAGAGATAATTTAAGAGTTGCTGGACTACCTGAAACCTATGATCAAAGAAAGAGCCTAGCCATTATTTTAAGAAATTACACAAGGAGGCAGAATTTGCATTGGCAGAGCTAAGATGCCAGAAAGGAAGCAGTAGCCTTTACAAGGTCTTAAACAGTTCTGCCACCAAAGACTAAAAAGTAAATTTAAATGGATTTAAGAGTGACAGAACCCAGTGGGAGGCAGAGTGTGGCAGATTCCCAGCCCAGGAAAGTGCCTACTCAGGTCTGGGCAAGGAGAACTCGGAGCACACAGGAGCCTCACCAGCATGGAGCTGGGTGCAGAATATGGCAGACTGGGAAGAAGCCTCAGCCAGCCAGCAGACTCCCCCAGTCAAAGGGATTTGCAGCCGTCTCACCACAGGACAGAGGATCATAGAACCGGGTAGGAAAATCTCTTTGCCCACAGCAGGGTCATTAGCTTTCCCCGGGCAACCTGGATGTTTAAAATCATACACCCAAACTTCCAGATGCCAAGATGGAGGAATAAAGTTTAGTTGCTCTGATCCCCCGTCCCTGACCCAGAAAAGTCCAGAGTTAAATACCCTACCCAGAGTAAAATCTTGAATTATTGGAAACAGCCTCAGGCTTGGGCATGGCAGAGGAAAGGGGAAGGAAGACAATACAGAGCCTAAGCCCAGGAGGGTGGAGCCAGCAGGCCCTAACAAGGTCTGCAGCCCGGCCCTTTGGCTTCCAGTTGCTGAACCTGCCTAAGACGAAGCCCAGAAACACAGAAGTGGAAACCTGAAGTAGCCAGGCCACCCCAACCCCATAGGTTCCTCAGTAACTCAGAGGAATCATTGACAGTCCTGGTCTTGGCCTCAGTCCTCACACTCAGAGCCTACAGCTACCAAACCCTTACCTCCCAGCCTGAGAAACTCAGTACTTCAACACCCCAGAAGGGGATAGCCACTTTAAAAATCTAGGACATAAGTGCTCACAATGGGAAAACTGCAAAGGCTAGGACCATCAAATCTTTTAATAGTGAGCAAGAACAACCAAATTCAGAAGGCAACACAGACTCTATACTCACACTGGAGACCACAGAAGGAAATGTGAATTGGTGTCAAGACCAAAGAGTCTTCTTGGAGAATCTCAAAAGATATTTCAAAAAGGAAATTAGAGAGGTAGGAGATAAATTCAAATCTACAGTGACAAAACTGGAAAAAAAGCTCACTGAAGAAACCAAATCTTTAAAAAGTAAAATTTGAGAACTATGACAGGAGATTCAAAATCTAACTGGAGAAAATACCTCCCTAAAAATGGGAAAAGAACATATGGAAAAGGAACTCCAAATGAAAACCAAAGGAGATATTAATAAAAAAAATTTTTAAATGAAACTATTGAATTTATAAATAAAACTAAGAGTTGGTTTTTAAAAACCAACAAAATTGATATACCCTTTGTCAATATGTTAAAATTAAGGAAAGAAGAAAACAAAATTTTGAGTCTCAAAAATGAAAAGTGTGAATGTTCCTCCAATGAAGAGGAAATTAAAACAATAATTAGGAATTATTTTGCCCAACTGTATACACATAAATTTGAGAATCTTAGTGAAATGGATGAATATTAAAAAAAAATATGTTGCCCAGACTAACTGAAGAGGAAGTAAATTACTTAAACAACCCTATCTCAGAAAAAGAAATTGAACAAGCTATCAGGAAATTCCTTAGGAAAAAATCCCCTGGGCCAGATGGATTTACTAATGAATTCAGTCAAACATTTAAAGATCATTTGATCCCAGTACTCAACAAACTATTTGGGAAAATTTGGAGAGGAAGGAGTCCTACGGAATTCTTTTTATGACATAAATATGGTACTGATAACTAAATCAGGGAGAGACAAAATGGAGAAAGAAAATTACAGACCAACTTCCCTTATAATATAGATGCAAAAATCTTAAATAAAATATTAGCAAAAAGACTACAGCAACTTAGAGCAAGAATAATACATTTTGACCAGGTTAGATTTATTCCAGGAATGCAAGGATGATCCAATATTAGGAAAACTATCAGTATCATTGATCATATCAACAATAAAACTAGCAGAAACCATTAAGATTTTTTCAATAGATGCAGAAAAATCCTTTGACAAGATTAAGAGGGAAGTGAGAAACTGAGAAAGAATTTTTACAACCAGTGTCTCTGATAAAGGCCTCATTTCTAAAATATACAGGGAATTAATTAAAATTTAGCAGAATGCAAGTCATAACCCAATTGATAAGTGGTCAAAGGATATGAACAGGCAATTTACGGAGTTAAAAATTAAATATATCTTTAAGCATATGGAAAAATATTCTAAATCGCTATTGATTCATGAAATGCAAATCAAAACAACTTTGAGGTGCCACGTCTCACCAGTGAGATTGTCTAAGATGATGAAACAGGAAAATGACAAGTGCTGGAGAGGTTGTAGAAAAATTGGAACTCTAATGCATTGTTGGAGTAGTGAACTGATACAACTATTCTGAAGGGTAATCTGGAGCTACGCCCAAAGGGCTATAAATAATTGTATACCCTTTGATGTAGTAATACCACTTTTGGAGTTGTATCCCAAAGAGATCACAGAAGTGGGGAAAAGTCCCACATGTACAAAAATATTTATTGCAGCTCTCTTTGTGGTGGCAAAAAACTGGAAATTTAAGGATGCCCATCAATTGGGCAATGGCTGAACAAGTTGTGGTATGTGAATATGATCGAATACTATTGTGCTATAACAAATGGGAAGGAGATGGACTTCATAATTACTGGGAGAGGATTATACAAATTGATGCTAAGTGAGAAGAGCAGAACCGGGAAAAATTTTTATACAGTAACAGATACATCATATGTATGATGACCAGCTTTGAAAAACTGGAGTCTTCTCAGCAAAGCACACTTAAAAGACAATTCTGCAAGTCTCAAGATGGAAGGAGATGTCTATATTCAGAGAAAGATCTAGAAAGAATATAGTTTAAATTGAGACTGAAGCAATACATGCTATCATTCTTTAAAAAAAAAATAGAATTAGAAACAATTCACCACTCAACTCTTGAAAAAGATCCCCAAAAGAAAACTCCTAGAAATGTTACTGCCAGGTTCCAGAATCCCCAGTTAATGGAGAAAACATTACAGGCTGCCAAGAGAAAACAGTTTGAATACTGTGGAAACACAATTAGGATAAACCAGGATTTGGCAGCTTCTACACTGAGGGATTGAATGGTCTGAAATATGATATTTCAAAGACCAAGGGAGCTGGGATTAAAACCAAGAATCACCTACATAGCAAAATTGAGTATAATGTTCCAGGGCAAAATATGGTCATTCAATGAGATGGAGGACTTTCAGGCATTCTTGCTGAAAAAACCAGAACTGAACAGAAAATTTGACAATCAAACACAGGAAGTATGAGAAGGTAAACATGGGAAAGAAATCATAAGGAACTTATCAAAGTTGAACTATTTACATACCAATATGAAAAAACAATATTACTAACTTATGAAACTTTTCTTAGTATGAGTATAGGTGAAGGGAATACAAATGTATGTATGTGTGTGTGTGTATGTGTGTGTGTGTGTGTATATATGCATACTTACACATATGTCTATATAGGTGTGTATATATGCATATGAATACATATCTGAGCATGTGTTTATATGTGTACATATAGGGTATTGGATCAATTGAACATGAAGGGATGATACTTTAAAAGGTGAAATTCTGAGGTGGGAGAGGACTAGAATGAGAGGAGACAGGGAGAGACAAAATGGGGTTAATCATTCCATATAGAAGAGGCAAGGGATAACTGTTACAACTTTACTTTCATTTACTCTCATTGAATTTGGCTTAGGGAAGGAATAACATAAACTCTAAACTGTGTATCATGCTACACATAAGAGTAGTGGGCATGGGGGTGACAGGCGGGATGACGGAGGGGTGGGCAGGGTCTGGGAGAGGGTTTCTGGAAGCACACACTTCAGTAAAGGGACAGGGACAGGGTAGAGAGCAGAACAAGGCGGGGGCAGGATAGGAAGGAGGGTCATGTGATCAGTCTGGCACAATATGTCCACTGTGAAGATGTCCCGTGTAATTACATATGCACAGCTTCTATTGAATTGCTTGTCCTTCCAGTGGGGGTGCGTTACAAGGGAGGAACTGAAAGAATCTAGAATTTAAGGCTCTGCAATACATGCAACTAGGAATTAAGATATGCAGGTACTGGGGTAGGGAGACCTTCCCTGCCCTACCAGAAAGTTAGAGGGGTGTTGGAGGAGGGTGTAAAAGAGAGCAGATCAGGGGAGGGGTTTTAGACTGGGATCGCTGTTTTGGGGCTGGGTTAGGGGAAAGACGGGGAGAAAATTTGTAACTCAAAAATCTCATGGAAATGAATGATGTAAATAAGAAAACAAATTTAAAAATTTATACTAAAATTTTAAAAAATTTAAAAATTAAAAAAAGAAATATAATCCTAGGAGTTTTCTTTTTAGGATCTATTTTACAAGGTAATCACTGGATTCTTTCTATTTCTATTTTACCTTTTGCTTCTAGAATATTGGGGCTGTTTTCCTTGATAATTTCTTGAAAATGGTATCTAGGCCCTTTTTTATCATGGCTTTCAGGTAGTCCAGTAATTCTTAAATTATCTCTCCTGGATCTATTTTCCAGGTGAGTGGTTTTTTCAATGAAATATTTCACATTGCCTTCTATTTTTACATTCTTTTGGATCTCTTTTATAATATCTTGGTTTTTCATAAAGTCATTAATTCCTGTTTGTTCCAATCTAATTTTGAGGGAATTATTTTCTTTAGTGAGTTTTTGAAGTCCCTTTTTCATCTGGCCAACGTTGTTTTCAAGGAATTCTTCTCATTGACTTTTTGGACCTCTTTTGCCATTTGAGTTAGTCAATTTTTAAAGCGTTTTTGTCCTCTGTGTTTTTGAGGGTCTCCTTTATCAAGCTGATGACTTGCTTTTCATGGTTGTCTTGCAATACTCTTCATTTCTCTTTCCAATTTTTCCTCTACTTCTATTACTTGATTTTCAAAACCTTTTGAATATCTCCACAGCCTGCAACCAATTGATGGGCATCCTTAGATTTCCAGTTTTTTGTCATGACAAAGAGAGCTGCAGTAAATATTTTTGTACATGTGAGACTTTTCCCCACTTCTATGATCTCTTTGGGATACAACCCCAAAAGTGGTATTACTAGGTCAAAGGCTATGCAATTATTTATAGCCCTTTGTGCATAGCTCCAGATTGCTTGTGGTCACTCACAGACCAGAGCACTGACCAAGAGAGGAGTACACATCTTTCCCTTCATCGTACCACATTGAAAGAGCTGAAAATTGACAGGTTCCTGAACGTATCTCTGAAAACAGCTGCACAAAACCCTTGAAGCTTGGGACAGTATACTGTTCACACTGGAAATAGAGTCTTACCTAAACAAAGAACTAAAAATCAAGTAATTGGCTGGGGAAAAAAAGCAAACAGTGGGGGGATATCAGACTATAGCATCTCACTTCGGTGACAAGGAAGATGAAAACATACAACCAGAAAAAGACACAAAAGTCAAAGGCCTTACATCAAAAGCCTCCAAGAAAAATATGAAGTGATTTCAGGCCATGGAAGAGCTCAAAAAGGATTTTGAAAATCAAGTAAGAGACATAGAGGAAAATTTGGGAAGAGAAATGAGAGTGATGCAAGAAAATAATGAAAAATGAGTCAACAGTGTGCTAAGGGAGACCCAAAAAATTCTAAGGAAAATAACACCTTAAAAAATAAACTAACCCAAATGACAAAAGACGTCCGAAAGGCCAATGAGGAGAAGCACAATTGGCCAAATGGAAAAAGTGGTCCAAAATATCACTGAAGAAAATAAATCAATCAACTACCCAGCAAAATTGAGCATATTGTTCCAGGGGAAAATATGGTCATTCAATGAGGTGAAGGACTTTCAAACATTCTTGCTGAAAAAACCAGAGCTGAAGAGAAAATTTGACGGGCAAACACAA
>CM053602.1:63108245-63125681 GCA_028646575.1 Pseudocheirus occidentalis | reverse complement strand
TATCTTTAAGCATATGGAAAATGCTCTAAATCATTCTTTATTCAAGAAATTAAATCAAAACAACTTTAAGGTTTCACATCTCACCAGTCAGACTACCGAAGATGACAAAACAGGAAAATGACAAGTGCTGGAGAGGTTGTGGAAAAATTGGAACACTAATGCATTGTTGGTGGAGCTGTGAACTGATACAACCATTATGGAGAGCAATCTGGAACTATATCCAAAGGGCTATAAATAATTGCATACTCTTTCACCCAGTAATACCACTTTTGGGGTTGTATGCCATAGAGTTCATAGAAGTGGGAAAAGGTCCCATATGTACAAGAATATTTATTGCAGCTCTCTTTGTGGTGACAAAAAACTGGAAACTTATGGGATATCCATCATTTGGGGAATGGCTAAACAAGTTGTGGTATATAAATGTAATGGAATACTATTGTGATATAAGAAATAGGAAGGAGATGGACTTCATAATTACCTGGAGAGGCTTATACAAGTTGATGCTAAGTGAGAAGAGCAGAACCAGGAAAAATTTGTATATAATCACAGACACATTGTATGTGTGATGACCAACCTTGATGAACTGGACTTTTCTCAGCAATGCACAGCTATAAGACAACTCTACAAGTCTCAAATGCAAGGAGATATCGGCATTCAGAGAAATATCTAGAAAGACTAGAGTTTAAATGGATATCAAAGCAATCCATCCTATCATTATTTTTCATCTTTGGTTTTCTTTCTTTTTTTCCATTGTTCACTCCATTGGCTACAACCCTTTTTACAATCAAATTATTGTATAATGTGAAAGTATTTGCAGATCCTATACATGACTGCACATCACCATGGGGTTGGGGGGAGAGGAAGGGGAGAAAATTTCAAAGTCAAAGGACTGTGAAACTGAATCTTGTAACCTAAAAGTAAATAAGTAAATGAAACAAAAAATAAATTTATTTTAAAATTAAAAAATATATATCTTGGAGCTTGAGGGCATAGCCAATATGGTAGTGTAGAAGCAGGAAAACTCTGTGAGCTCCCCCCATAACTACCTGAAATACCTATGAAATATGACTCCAGACAAATTTTAGAAATACAGAATCCACAAAGTGACAGAGACGAACAAATCTCTGGCTGAAGGAAGGCTGGCAGTTGGTCAGGTAGGGTCCATCGTTCCCAGAATTATCAACCCATAAGTGCCAAAGTAAAAGGTCAGTGAATAACTCTGTTGGAACTGGGGGTGGGGTTGGAGTAAGGTTCAGCCCCTGGCTCTGAAGGGAGATGTGGCAGAGTCATGGAGACTGTGCAACCACTGCTACATGGCTGCTTCAGAGTTCCTGGCCTGTAGATTGGAGGGAGACCAAGTTATCATTCAGAGGGTAATTGCCCTTGATTTAACCTTCTTGGATCTGGATCGTGGTCTTGGGTGGAGGTCTTGGTGAGTGTAACCAGTGAGCCAGAGCATATGGGGGGATGCAGAGAAGGTCACTGTGGCCAAAAGCTCAAAAATCAAGGTAATTGAGTGGCAACATGAGCAAGCAAAGGAAGGAAAGCCAGCACAGCTATCAAACCTTAGATTCCTTTTTTGGGGACAAAAAAGATCAAAGCATGGGATGGGAAGAAGGCAGCAAAGTCAGAACTCCAGCACCAAAAGATTTCAAGAAAAATACGAATTGGTTACAAGCAATGGAGGAGCTTAAGAAGGATTTTGAAAATCATGTAGGAGAAGTGGAGGAAAAATTGGGAAGAGCAGTGAGAGTGATGCAAGAAAATCATGAAAAGAGAGTCAACAACCTGATTGACTATTAAACAGATCCAAACAAATGAAAACATAGAAGGCAAAATGAAATATCTCACAGGGAAAATCATTGACCTGGAAAATAGATCAAGGAGAGATAATTTGAAAATTATTGGACTACTTGAAAGCCATGATCCAAAAAGACCCAAAACAAAACAAAAACAAATAAACCCAACCTAGAAATCATACCTCAAGAAATTCTCAAGGAAAATTGACCTAATATTTTAGAACCAGAGGGCAAAATAGAATTTGAAAGAATTCACAGATCAACTCTTGAAAAAGATCCCCAAAAGAAAACTCCTAGGAATATTATAGCTAGGTTCTGGAGTTTCCAGATCAAGGAGAAAATACTAAAAGCAGCCAAGAAGAAACAATTTTAATATTGTTGAAACACAAGCAGGATAACACAAGATCTAGCAGCTTCTACATTAAGGGATAAAAGGGCTAGGAATATGATATTCTGGAGGTCAAAGGAGCTAGAATTAAAACCAAGAATCACTTACCCAACCAAACTGAGTATAATGTTTAGGGGAAAACATGGTCATTCGATGAAATAGAGGACTTTCAAGAATTCTTGATGAAAAAATCAGAGTTGAATAGAAAATTTGACATTCAAATACAAGAAGCAAGAGAAGCATGAGAAGGTAAACAGGGAAAAGAAATCATGAGGAACTTATCAAAATTGTACTATTTACACACCTACATTGAAAAATGATAATTGTGACTTATGGAACTTTTCTCAGTATGAAGATAGTTGAAGGGAATATAAGTGTATGTGTACCACATGTATATGTATACATACATATATATGTCTATATAGAAGGGTATATATGTGTTTGAATACGTGTGTGTACAGGTATTCATAGACAGAGGGCACAGGATCAATTGAATAGGAAGAGATGGTATTTTAAAGATAAAATTAAGAGGTGAAAGAGAAATATACTGAAGGGAGATAGGGAGTGAATGAATAGGGCAAATTATTTTCACATAAAAGAGACAAGGGAAAATGGTTTTAAGGGAGGGGAAGAACAGGAAGGCTAAAGGGAATGAGTCAACTTTACTCTCATTGAATTTAACTTATGGAGGGAATAAAATACAGACTAAAATGGGTATCTTACCCTACAGGGAAGTAGGGGAGAAGGGGATAAGAGAGGGGATGATAGAAGGGAGGGCAGCTGGGGGGGAGGGTAGTCAGAAGCACACACTTTTGAAAAGAGACAATGTCAAATTAGAAAATAGAATAAGTGGAGGGCAGGATAGGATGGAGGGAAATATAGTCAGTCTTTCACAATATATCCACTATGGAAATGTTTTGCATAACTACACATGTACAACCTATGTTGAATTGCTTATCTTCCCAGTAAGGGGGGGTGACAAGAGAAGAAGGGAAAGAATCTGGAATTCAAAGTTTTAAAATCAAATGTTTAAAATATTATTATTATTATTTTTACATGCAACTGGGAAACAAGGTATACAGGCACTGGGGTATGGAGATCCATCTTGCCCTACTGGAAAGACAGAAAGGAATGGGAGAAGATATAGGAGAGAGCAAATTGGGGGAGGGAATATGCAGTGAGATCACTGGTTTAGGGTGGGGGTAGGGGAAAGATGGGGAGAAAATTTGTATCTCAAAACCTTATAGAAATGAATGTTCTAAATAAAAATAATCATAAATATTTTTAAAAGATATCTTGGAGCTTTTGGGTTAGATTTTTTTATTGTTCTATCTCTACTTATTTGTTCTATCATTTTTTTTTGAAAATTGGGAAAATTGCCTTCTGTTGTAAGTAGTTTCATTTATGATTTCTTGAAAGTGAGCTCTGGAAAATCAGGCTTTGATGAAGTCCATTGGGATTTAAATGGAGTTAGTTAATTATGTCTGGAACCCAAATCACTCTGGCTCTCACTGATTAACCAATAATAGGTCCTGACATAAGTCTTCCTTGGTTATTCTTTGGGTTTTTGAAGCCTCAGAGTCAATGGAAATAATAGTTGTTTCTGTTCTGGACAGAAACGAGGGCATCTTTTGCTTCATTTCTTACTTAGCCTTAAATCACTGAATAGGTGTTGTCTCAGAGAAACTGAAACCTGGGAAAGACCTTAACTTTCAAAGGCCTACATCTCCCACTGCATCTGGGGCCATCTTCAGTCATCTTGACTCTGGAAGAGAGAGTGAAGATGATAACTTTGAAAAGTCCTGCCTCACTTAAATCCAATTCACTAGAAAGTTAAGACCATCTCTTCCTATTCAATTGATCCTGTGCCCTCTGTCTATGAATACCTGTACACACACACGTATTCAAACACATATATACCCTTCTATATAGACATATATATGTATGTATACATATACATTGGTCCTCTTTTGGAACAAAGGATGAACAACACAACAAAAATATCAAAGTAAGATCAAAATGGGTAAATTATTTAGAAAGGAAGAGTGATATCATAAGCAAATTAGGAGAGTAAGGAACAGTTTTTACCTGTCAGATCCACAGTAAAAGAAAGATTTTTGAACAAACAAGCAACAGACAACATTACAAGATGTAAAATGCACAATTTTAATTGTACTAAATTAAAATATATTTTGCACAAACAAAACCAATGCAATCAAGATTAGAAGGACAGCAAAAGCTGGAAATAATTTTTACAAGAGTATTTGATAAAGGACTTGTTTCTCAAATATATTGAGAACTGCATCAAATTTATAAGAATACAAGTCATTTCCCAGTTGATAAATGGTTAAAGGATATTAATTAAGCAATTTTCAGATGAAGAAACCAAACCTAATTACATTCATAAGAAAATTTTTTTCTAAATTGCTACTGATTAGAGAAATGCCTAGACAACTCTGAGGTACTGTTGCACACCCATCAGCTTAGCTTATATGACAGAAAAGGGGAAAAATTAGGATACTGTTGCATTATTTTTGGAGTTGTGATTGATCCAACCATTCTGGAGAGCAATTTGGAACTATTCCCAAAGGGCTATCACAAACTTTGCATACCCTTTGATCCAGCAATAATGACTTATTTGTACAAAAAATATTTGTAACAGTTCTTTTTATGGTGGCAAAGAATTAGAAATTGAGGGGATGACCATCAGTTGGGGAATGACTGAACAAGTAATCATATATGATTGTAAGAAAATATTATTGTGTTATAAGAAATGATGAGCATTCAGATTTCAGAAAAATCTAGAAAGTCTTATGTGAACTGATGAAAAATAAAGTGAGCAGAACCAAGAGAACATTGTACATAGTAAGAGGAATATTATAAAATGACAGCTATTCTCAGAGATACAATTAGCAAAGACAATTCTAAAGGACTCATGAAGGAAAACGCTATCTACCTGCAGAGAAACAACTGATGTAGACTAAATGCAGATCAAAGTATATATATTTTCATTTTTTGTATTTTTTCTTTTTTTCTTAGAGTCTATGTATTCCTTCATAACATGATGAATATGGTAATATGATTTGTGTATTATAATTGCTTTCTATCTCAGAGGAGGGGAAGGGTGAAGGTAGAAAGAAAGAAGATTTGGAAATCAAATTTTTTAAATGAATGTTAAAAATTCTATTTACATGTAACTGGGGAAAATAAAATATTATGGAAAAATCTAAATGCTGTTGTCCTCAGATTTCCTTGTCATCCTTGGTTGAAAGTTACAAGGGACCACAGAAGCCATCCCATCCAGTCTATATATGAAAGGAATTTCTAGTCTAAAAGACAAATGGTCATTCAGCTTATCCTTGAATGCCCTCGAAGGAAGGGAATCTCTTCAAGACACTCTTAGAGAATTCTCATTTTAATCAAGTTTTTCCTGATGTCAGGCCTAAATTGCCCTCTTTATAATTTCCAACTGATTACTCATGAATTTGACCTCTGGAGTCAAGAAGAACAAGTCCATATCCATATAACAGGCTTTTGGTTTTTGATACTTGATGTCCCAGATTTCTCTGAAATTCTTCATTTATGCATTTTTATGGTGCAATAATGTTTATATAATGTTTATGTAATATATTATATAACAATAATATTTATATAACATAATTTGTTTAGACATGCTACAAATTGAAGAGTACCCCATTAGTCTTCACTTTATGGCTACCACAAAAAAAGGTATTGTAAATAGTCTTGCACACACAAGCCTTTCCAATATTTCTTTGATATTTTTAGGGCATAGACCTAGTAGTGTTATAGCTGGGTCAAAAGGTATGTTCACCTTAGTGTTTTATAATATACTTTAACACTGACTTTCAGAATTGGTGGACCAACTCATAGCTGCACTAAAACTTCCTTTTTTGTTGTTGTCTTTACCAATCAGTTAATAAAGTGCATTTAATTGTTCTCTTATATATCTATTTAGTTATCTTTAGCATCAGTGCCCTATTACTAATGGTTATGAAATAGAACATCAGAGTTCCCCTGATTTTAATTTTCCCAGTTATTATTAATATTGAGCATTGTTCCATATGTTTGTGGATTGATTAGTTTTCTTCCTCTGAAAAATATCTGTTCATAATCTTTGACCATTTATCACTTGGGAAATTCCTTTTATATTTATAAATGAGAATTGGTTCTCTATATGCTTTATTTAAAAACTAGAGTTTTTACCTGTCAGATCTATGGAGAAGGGAAGATTTTATGATCAAAGAAGAGGTAGAGAACATTACAAGATGTAAAATGGACAATTTTAATTGTATTAATTTTTTTAATTGGGGCAGCTAAGTGGTGCAGTGAATAGAGCATCAGCTCCGGAATCAGGAGGACCTGAGCTCAAATCTAGCCTCAGACACTTAACAATTACTAGCTGTGTGACCTTCAGCAAGTCACTTAACCTCAATTGCCCTGTCTTCCCACCTTCAAAACCGAAAAAAAAAATCGTGCCAACAAAACAATTGCAGCCAAAATAAGAAAGAAAGCAGAAAGCTTCAAACAATTGTTACAACAATTGTCTCCATTGTAAAATCTTTGCAGAGAAGTTGGCTGCAAAGATTTTTCCCCATTTACTGGCTTTTTTCTAGTTTTAACTGCATTAATTTTTTTTAACAAAAACATTTTAATTTTATGTAATTTAAATGATCAATTTTACCTCTTAGGATCCTCTCTCTTCTTCAGTCCTGAACTCTTCTTCTATCTATAGATGATAAAGGTAATTTCTCAGTTCTGCAATTTGTTTATAACATCTAATTTTGTCTAATGTGTTCATTTGGAACGTACCTTGGTTTACTTTGTGAGATGTTTGTCTATATCTAATTTGTGGCATATTGTTTTCAAGTGTTCTCAGAAGCTTGTGTCAAAAAGTAAGTTCTTACCCTAAGTAGTTATGGTCTTTGGATTTCTGGAACACTGAACTACTAGGTGCACTGCCTTCTCAGACTATGCCCAGAAAGGCTCTCCTTTATCACATACTCTAGTACTGAATGGTTACTTCCTTCCAGTACACTGATCATTTCCACTCAAGCACTTCCACTCCACTTCTTCCTAATACTGAGAATCTGATCAAGAAGTCAGTCAATGAATGAATGTTAAGTATGTGCAAGGCACTTTACTGAGTAAGTGCTGAGAATACAAAGAAAGACGTAAGACAGTCCCTGCTCTGAAGGAGCTCAGTCTAATGGAGAAGATAACATGCAAACAATGATGGAGAAACAAGTTATGGACAGAATAAAGTGGAAATAATAAGAAGAGAAAGGACTCAGTGGAGCAAAGACTCCCCTCCAGACATTTAAAAAATAACAATTTAAATCAAATTCTCAAGTGGTAGAGCCATCAAAGAGTCATGTTGAACCACTCTTCCAAGACCAAGACATTTAGAGAAGTTGGAATGAGAGATCTGTAATACAGTGGTGGAGGCTGGCCTAGAGTCCATGTGCATGAAACACCAGTGTTGGGACTAGGTAGCATAGTGAAAGAGGAAACCCTTTAAATTAGTTCATATTGATGATTTTGATTTATTTTTAGTTGATTGTAGGGTTAAGTTCTCTTCTTCAGGAAAGCTAGTCCTAACAGCTAAGCCCAACTAATAGAGACATTTTCTTAAGGCTAGTTTACCTACAGATTTGGTGAACAGATAGATTGATAATACTTTATCATTTTGTAGTAGATAATTTAGAGTAAGATATATATCACTGTAGTAATGAAATAATCATGGGATTATAAGAATATTTTTTATTTTTATAATTAATTAATTAATTTTCTTATTTACATTATTTCCATGAGATTTTGAGTTACAAATTTTCTCCCGATATTTCCCCCACCCACCTCCTCAAAACAGCCCTATCCCACTGTATAACCCCTCCCCCAATCTGCTCTCTCCTATGTCATCCCCCATCACCCCTCTGACTTTCTGGTAGGGCAAGATGAATCTCCTTACACTAGTGCCTACATATCTTAATTCCCAGTTGCATGTAGTTAAAAATTAATAATAATAATAACAATAATAATATATTTTTTAACATTTGATTATAGAACTTTAAATTCTCCATTTTTTCCCTTCCTCCCTCATCACCCACTCCCACTGGAAAGACAAACAATTCAATACAGGCTGTACCTGTGTAGTTACGCAGAATATCTCCACAATGGACATATTGTGAGGGACTGATTATATGTCCCTGCTTCTTATCAAGCCTCCCCCTTTCTATTGTCTACCCTGTCCCTGTCCCTTTACAGAAGTGTGTGCTTCCAGCAACTCTCCCCTCCACTCTGCCCTCCCCTCCATCATCACACCTCTCATCCTCATCCCCCCTACTCTCCTGAATAGCAAGAATCCCAGTTTAGCATTTATGTCATTCCTTCCCTAAGCCAAATTCAATGAGAGTAAGGTCAACCCTTTCCCTTTTGCCTTCCTATTATTCCCCTCCATTGTAACAGTTATCCTTTGCCTCTTCTCTATGAGATGATTAATGCCATTCTGTCTCTCCCTGTCTCCTCTCATTCTATTCCTCTCCCACCTCTCAATTTCACCTTTTAAAATATCATCTCTTCCTATTCAATTGATCCTGTGCCCTCTGTCTATGTACACATATATAGAGACACTCACATATGTATTCCTATGCTCTATGGCATGTAACCAGTCTACATTTTTCTTGGAAGCTTTTGGTGTAGGAGTTCTGACTGTGTTGTCTTCTTCTCATTCCATGCTTTGATCCTTTTTGTCCCCCAAAAAAGAATCTGAAGTTGGATTGCTGTTCTTACTTTGCTTCCTTTGCCTGCTCATGTTGTCAGTCAATTACTTGACTTTTTAGCTCTGTGGAACTCTGCTTCCAGATGGGAAAGATCTGTCCCAAATCGCTGGGGTTTTCACAGCTACTGGAGGTATTAGGAGGCTGCTACAGCTCCCACCAGCTTTGGCTCACTTAAAATGCACCCCACAACCACCACCCAAGACCACAATCATGATCCAGGAAGCTTAAGGCAAGAGCACTTAACCTCTGAATGATCTCTTGGTCCCCTTGCAATATGCAGGCCATGAGCTTCTGAAGCAGTCACATGGAAGTGGCTGCACGGCCACTGCTTCTGCTGCTTCCTTGCTCTGGAGGCAGTTTTGGCCAGACCACTTTTCTCCCCCAAATTTAGCCGAGTTCCACTAACCTTTCACTTAGTCCTTATTTCTTATGGCTTGATAATTCTGGAAATTGCCACAGCTTCAGCTGATCCATTCTCCTGAAGGCTCCAGATGTGGCTTGTCCTGGCTGCTGCAGGGCCAAGCCGTGGTTTCAGGCCAGGCTGGTTTTCGGCTCCCAGTGTGTTGAGATAAGCCCTTTCTGTCCCACCTGCCAAGGTGCCTTCAGCGGGAGATATGTTTTTGTTTTTGTTTCGTTTTTGTAATTTTGTGAGTTCTGGAGCGTATTTCATGGTTATTTGAGGTGACTTAGTGGGAGCTGCGGAGTTTTCCTGCTTCTCCACCACCATCTTGGCTCCACCCCCCCATAACAATCTTTTTAAAGGCTAAGTTCCCTTTTCTAGCAGTTGAAGAAAGAGTGTTTGACAAAAGGTTAAGTTCTTAGATTTAGTGAATAAGCTCCCCTCATTTTTTCTTCAGCTAGTCCTCAAGGATGAATTAAGGAGAGTAATCTTCCAAGGTGATTTTTCCCTTTCTGACAATTGGAGGATGGGGGTGGGGCTGATTGCTAACTACAAACCCCAAAATCCCCTTTCCCAGTCTTAGTTCAAACTACAGGTCCCTTAAAGGAAGCTTTCTGGATACAAAATGCTTCAGCTGTGGGTCAAGGACATTGGAGGTAATCTCACTTTGACAGGTAAATGTTGCAACAATATGAATTTGAGTTAAGAAAGCCTGGGAGGGGCAGCTAGGTGGTACAATGAATATAGCACCAGCCCTAGAGTTAGGAGTTCCTGTGTTCAAATCTGGCTTCACACACTTGATATTTAAGAATTGTCTTACCCTGGGCAAGTCACTTTACCCCAACTGCCTAAATAAAAAAGCCTGGGAGAAAGAAACAAAACACTGTTGAGGGGAACAGCATAAAAGGAGAAGGAGAATAGAATAAATGGGAGGTGCAAATAGGATGAAAATACAGTTAGCACTAGTAACTGTGAAAAATAATTTGAAGCAAGTTTCTGTGATAAAGGATTCATTTCTCAAACATGTAGAGAACTGAATTAAATTTATAAAATAAGAGCCATTCCCCGATTGATAGATGATTAAAGGATATGAAGTTTTCAGATGAAGAAATTAAAGCTATCTGTAGCCATATTTTTAAAAAATGCTCTAACTCAGTAACGATTGTAGAAATGCAAATTAAAACAATACTGCGGTACTACCTCATACCTGTTAGTACGGCTAATAGTACAGAAAAGGTAAATAACAAATGTTGGAGGGGACATGGGAAAAACAAGACATCACTGTACTATTGGTGGAGTTGTGAAGTGATTCAACCATTTGGATTAAATCATTCAAAAATTTGGAACTACACTCAAAGGGCTATTAAACCATGTATGCCTTTTGATCTAGCAATAATAGATCTAAATCCCCAAACAGATCAAAAACAAAAAGGAAAAAGACCTGTAGGTAGAAAAATAGTTAAAACAGGTCTTTTCTTGAGGTAAAAGAATTAGAAATTGAGGGGATGCCCATCGATTAAGGAATGGCTGAACAAGTTGAGGTAAGTGATTATGATGGAATACTATTGTACTATAAGAAATGATGAGCAGGATGTTCTCAGAAAAACCTGGAAAGGCTTGTATGGTTTGATGTAAAATGAAACAAACTGTATAAAGTAATAACAATATTATAAGATTATCAGCTCTGGATGACTTAGCTATTCTCAGCAAAACAATGAACCAAGAGTACTCTAAAGGCCTTAGGATGAAAAATGCTATAAATCCTGAGAGAAAGAATCAATGGTGTCTGAATACAATTAAAGCATACTTTTTAAATTTTCTTTATTTTTCTTGAGTGTTTTTTGCTATGTTTTCCTTTACAACATTACAAACATGGAAATGTTTTGCATAACTACACATGTATAGCCTATATGGAATTGCATGTCTTCTCATGGGGAAAGGGGTTGGGGAGGGAGGAAGGCAGACAATTTGGAACACAAAATTTTAAAAACAAATGTTAAAAATTGCTTTTAAATGTAAATGGGGAAATATAAAATACTATATGAAGAAAAAAGTTTTAAAAAATGCCTGGTAGAAGCAAAGTAGTCAGATGTCTTGCCTTATCCAGTTGAATTATGTTCAAAACAGGTTTCTTAAGATTGCTGTAATTTTTATTCCTTTTTTCTGTTATAAAAATTAGTTCTGGAAATCATTTCTTTGTCTTTAATTACTGAGTTCTTTTAGTTCAAGTTTAGATAATTAATCTTAACAGATGGAAGCAGCAGCAGCTTTGGGAACTCTCAAGTCAGAGACAGTAAGCGGAGATAACAATTGGTTAGAAAGAGATTACTAGACACAAGATTGAAAGCTGTTTGAACACTTGATTTCCTATACAGACTTCTGGGTAACAGTTCAAGGGAAGAAAGGAGCACTTTCTGGAAAGAAAGAGCAGAGACCCTGAGAAGCAATATTATTTGCAATCCCGACAGAACAGGGTGACTTTTCATTATCACTTCTGCTCAAAAGGGAGCAGAGACCCTCTAGGGGAAACCACACTGGCATACCCAGCTGCTCACATAGGTTCTTAGATCTGTTTTACTAGAAAAGATAGCTGTTTAAGGGGTCAACAATCTTTTAAAATTACATTCACTAGTTTAAGGGAAAAGTCAGCACCCTGAACTTCAGAGTAGAAAATACAAGCAGAGAAATAAAGATCAACAGAAGGGGCTCTGATTGTCTGAATCAATCATACACTTTACATACATTCCCAGACCCAGAGAGCCTTTACATCTGAGTAGCTGGGTCGGTCTGAACAGAGGTCACTCAGAATCCCAACCAGGGAATCACAAGAACCTTCTCATGAAAAAACCCCTAAAGCAAAATACCAAGTCAGAGTGTATATATACACTTCCGAGAGCCAGAAGGTCCCCTGACTCAGTGCCCAATTAGAAATTAGCAAAAGGTGTGAAAGCCTTCCTATAAGCAAGCCTCTCCTAAGCAAACTTCCCTTAATGGGCTCCATGTGAGGCCTATTAATGGGCATGGAAGCTCTTTTTTTTTTTTGGAGGGCAGTTGGGGTTAAGTGACTTGCCCAAGGTCACATGGCTAGTTTTTTTTTAAGTGTCTGAGGCCGGATTTGAACTCAGGTCCTCCTGACTCCAGGGCCGGTGCTCTATTCACTGCGCCACCTAGCCGCCCCCGAGGGAAGCTCTTAAATCCCATTAAGAGTACAGACCCTAAGGAGCAGTATCCTTAGTACCCTTGGGACTGCAGTCCCAAGTGATCAGGAATTCTTCCTGGGTTAGTAGGAGAGCACACACTAGAAAAGCAGAGCTCATATCGCTCCCCAAATCACATCACTTTGGAGGCACTGAAAGCTTTCAAACCCTCAGAACAAGCTCTAAAAACAATAGTGTGAAGAAACCTGAAGCTTCGGACAATCTGCTTCCCCCAGCCCCCAACCACACACTTAGGCTTTAGTGAATTATAAAAGGCAAGGATAGAAATCATGATGTCAGACAAAGAAAAAGCTGAAACAGACCTAATTGAAAGAGATAAGCAAGGAAATTTTATCCTGCTGTAAGGTACCATAAGACAATGATGTAATATCAGTACTCACCATAGAGGCAAAAAATGGCAGAGTATCCAACTTCTTAAAGGAAAGCTTAAATGACTTATAGAAGCAAGTAGAAAGTAGAACTATACTAATAGGTGACCCCAACTCCGCCCTCCCAGAATTAGGTAAATTTATGCATAAAATATTTTTAAAGTGTTTGAGAGGAAAGGAATATTAGAAAAGACCTATAAGACAGAACTCTGGAGAAAACAGAATGGAAATAGAAATATAACTTTTTCTCAGCTGTACACAGCACGTTCACAAAAATGAACATATATGAATGCACAGAAACCTCATAACAAAATGGAAAATCCAGAAATAATAAATTCATTTTTTCAGACTACAACACAATATACATTACAGAGATATGGAAGCACAGAATGTAAACTAAATAATTTAGTCTTAAAGAAATGTTGTGCAGAGAATAAGAGCAAGCCGAGACCTGGGTTCAAGGTGAATTTCGATGTGGATTTATTGATTAAGTGCGTGGCTCCCCGAGTGTTCAACATTCAAATGAGTAGTGATTTTTGGAAATGCAGGTCTTGGTTATAAAGGCTAAAACCACAAAATTATAATAGGGAGGGGAGCTAGCAAAAGCTATGACATACAGAAACAGAGAACAGCCATTGGTTAAATCTATATGACTCAGGGGAGTATGGCACATGACTCAGGGGTGCAACCTTCCAAAAGTGAGGGTCTTTCCCAGAACTAGGTGGAGGGTACAGGGTGGAAGGTGGAATTTCCCATATCAGGACAGGATGATGTTCTGGGCAAAGGGGATGGGAGCTCTGCTTGGTCAATGGGGCAGGACAGGATGGTACATAAATAAGATCCTTACACCATAATGGACCTAGTACACTATAATGATTCAAGGAGAAAATATGAAAGACTGGGGACAAAGACAGAAATTCAAGAGGAGCTTAATGGTGGGCCACAAGTCACGTGGTGTGTAGTGACTTGGGATTTGGGTTTGGGTACAACAAATAGTGGGTCAGTTGTATCCCAAAGACATCATAGAAGGAAGACCCATACGTACAAAAATATTTATTGCAGTTCTTTCTGTGGTGGCAAAAAACTGGAAATTAAAGGGATGCCCATCCATTGGGGAATGGCTAAACAAGTTGTATTATATGAATGTAATAGAGTACTACTGTGCTATAAGAAACAGGGAGGAGACTGACTTCATATTTACCTGGGGAGGCTTATACAAACTGATGCTAAGTGAGAAGAGCAGAACCAGGAGAAATTTGTACACAATTATAGACACAATGTTATGTGTGACAACCAACTTTGATATACTGTGTTCTTCTCAGTAACACAACATTGTAAGACAACTCCAAAAGACTCATGATGAAAAGATATGTCTACATTCAGAGAAAGATATAGAAAGAACAGAGTTTAAATGCAGACTGAAGCAAACTACCTGCTCTCTTTCTTTTTCATGTTTGGTTTTGTTTCCTCTTTCCTGTTGTTCATTCCATCAGTTACAATCCTTCTTTAGAACCAGAATAATGTGTAATGTGAAAGTATTTGCAGAGCCTATGCTTGAGTGCATGCCACCATTGGATGGGGGGGGAGGGGATGGAGGGGAGAACTTTCGAAACTCAAGGGATTATGGAACTGAATCTTGTAAACTAAAAGTAAACAAAAAATAAAAATTTAAAAAATAAGATAAAATAAAAACAAAACAATAAGAATGAGTGAGTCAAAGAACAAATCATGGAGTCAATAAGTAAATTAAGTAAAAAAAACTTACAATGAAGCAGCATACCAAAATTTGTAGGAAAGCAATACTTAGGGGAAATTTCCATCTCTAAATGCTGTAATGCCATGCATGAGCAGCTTTCCAGAAAAATGCTGCTGTAAACAGCTTTTAAGGTTCTGATTACACAGTATAGTGAAAACTCTATTTATTCCATGACAAATCAGAACAAAATATTTACAGAAAATCAAGGTACAGCATTCACAATATTGCAACTTATCACAGAAAATCACAATATACTATTTACAACAGCTTATCATTAAAATGTCCACATAGTTTCTACCATAGTGGCCACAAAGTTTTGAACAAAGAATAATCATCTGGGATCCCTAAGAAGGCTTGACTCCTTACTCAGTCATTCAGTCATCTCAAAGTACAATGGTCAAAGTCTTCCACTCATGTGACAAGTAAGTTATCTCAATCCACACTTATTCAGCAATTAATTTCTAAGTATCATTAATCACTAAGTGCAATCATTAGAAAGTACACAAACCCTCCACCCCTAGGTCACTAGTAAACCACATTATCATCACAGCATTCAATACCTAAGGAGAGGTCTCTTCTAAATCTTGACCCAAGGAAAGTCCTCAGCAATCTCTCTTTCTGGGGAGACAAAGCTTAACAAAGCAACATACATTGGCAGTGTCCTCATCAATTCACTCTCTGCCTGCAGAATAGTCTCAGGACCCTTTTTCTGTAAATGTACAAGAAAATCCTTCTTCAGGGTATCTGAGCCAACAGCAAGGTTCCAGGACCTCTGCAACAACAGCATTATCCTTCACCAGCAGATGAATCTGGAAAAACAAGATCAAAACAGATAGACAGACAGAATACTGGCACCAAAGCCATGCCTCCTCAGCCCTCCAGCAGTTCGGCTGGCCCTAGGACCCAGAAAAAAATCTCAGTTGGCTCCGAGAATCAAAATCACTCCTCCCAGGTTTTCAAAATTAAAATAGTTTTCTCCAGCCTAGGAGGTGTCTTTCCTTTTCAGGCTTCCTGGCAGCAGCAACTTCTGTCTCCATGATTCTTGTCCAATAAAAATTCTGACTCAGTTCTCAGTCCATCAGTAGCAGCCCAGGCTCCAGATGCTGCTGAGAGAAATTCTCTCTCTCACCAGCAGAATAGAGTCTGCAACCAGATTCTGGTTTCAAGAAATTCTGACTGTGCTTCTCTGGGGCTTTTCTTTTCTTTTTTTGTTATTTATTTAAAATTTATTTTCTTGTTTACTTCATTCATTTCCACAAGATTTTGAGTTACAAATTTTCTCCCCTTCTTTCCCCTACCCCCAATCCCAAAACAGTGATCCCACTGTAAAGCGCCTACCTCGATCTGTACTCTTTTAGGTCCTTCTCCAACACCCCTCTAACTTTCTGGTAGGACAGGGAGGGTCTCCCTACCCCAGTCCGTGTATGTCTTAATTCCCAGTAGCATGTAGTTAATACTACTACTAATAATAATAATAATTATATATATATATATATACATATACACTTATATAAGTTTGGTTTTTTTAAACATTTGATTGTAGTACTTTAAATTCTAGATTCTTTCAGTTCCTCCCTTGTCTCCCACCTCCACTGGAAGGACAAGTATTTCAATACAGGCTGTACATGTGTAATCACGCAGGACATCTACACAGTGGACATATTGTGAGAGGCTGATCGTATGTCCCTCCTTCCTATTCTGCACCACCCCTTGTTTTATTCTCTACCCTTTCCCTGTCCCTTTACTGAAGTGTGTGCTTTCAGCAACCATCCCCCCATCCCTGCTCTTCCCTCCATTGTCCCCCATCTCATCCCCATCTCTCCTACTCTCCTGTGTGGCAATATACCCAGTTTAGAGTTTATGTCATTCCTTCCCTAAGTCAAATTCAATGAGAATAAATCAAAGTAAAGTTGTAACAATAATAGTAATGTCTATATGTGTAGGTATACATACATACACACACATACATACATATATATGTGTGTATGTATGTGTATATATATATGTGTGTATATATATATATGTGTGTATATATATATGTGTATATATATGTGTGTGTATATATATGTGTGTATATATATATATACATTTGTATTCCCTTCACCTATCCTCATACTAAGAAAAGTTTCATAAGTTACTATTATTGTTTTTCCATATTTGCATGTAAATAGTCTGACTTTGATAATTTCCTTATGATTTCTTTCCCATGTTTACCTTCTCATGCCTCTTGTGTTTGAGTGTCAAATTTTCTGTTCAGTTCTGGTTTTTTCAGCAAGAATGCTTGAAAGTCCTCCACCTCACTGGATGACCATATTTTGCCCTGGAACATTATACTCATTTTTGCTGGATAGGTGATTCTTGGTTTTAATCCCAGCTCTCTTGCTCTCCAGAATATCATATTCCAGGCCCTGCAATCCCTCAGTGTACACACTGCCAAATCCTGGGTTATCCGAATTGCATTTCCACAGTATTCAATTCATTTTCTCTTGGCAGTCTGTAATATTTTCTCCTTGATCTGAGGGTTCCAGAACCTGGCTATAACATTTCTAGGAGTTTTCTACCAAGGATCTTTTTCTAGAGGTATTGGTGAATTTTTCAAGTTCTATTTTGCCCTCAGATTCTAAAATATCAGGGCAATTTTCCTTGAGAATTTCTTCATGGATGCTTTCCAAGTTCTTTTTTTTTGATCGTGGCTATAATAATTTTCAGA
>CM053602.1:63091077-63107745 GCA_028646575.1 Pseudocheirus occidentalis | reverse complement strand
TGTGTTTCCACAGTATTCAAATTATTTTCTCTTGGCAGCCTGTAATATTTTCTCCTTGATCCGGGGGTTCTGGAACCTGGCTATAACATTTCTAGGAGTTTTCTACTGGGGATCTTTTTGAAGAAGTGATTGGTGAAATCTTTCAAGTTCTATTTTGCCCTGTGATTCTAAAATATCAGGGCAATTTTCTTTGAGAATTTCTTGAAGGATGTTTTCCAAGTTATTTTTTTGGTCATGGCTTTTAGGTAGACCAGTAATTTTCAGATTGTCTCTCCTGGATCTATTTTCCCAGTAAGTGGTTTTTTCAAGGAGATATTTCACATTGCTTTCTATTTTTTCATTTGTTTGTAACTGTTTAATAGTGTCTTGGTTTCTCATGAAGTCATTAGCTTCCACTTGCACCACTCTAATCCTGAATAAATTATTCTCTTCAGAACGCTTTTGAGATCCATTTTCCATCTGGCGAGTTTTAATTTTTAAGGCATTCTTCTCCTCATTTGCTTTCTGGGCCTCTTTTGCCATTTGAGTTAATCTAGTTTTTAAAGTGTTGTTTTCTTCAGTCAGGTTGTTGACTCTCTTTTAATGAATTTTTCACATTATTCTCATTTCTCTTCCCCGTTTTTCCTCTACTTCTCTCATTTGTTTTTCAAAGTTCTTTTTCAGTTGATGTATAGCTTCTAGACATTCTTCAATTGTCTTGGAAGCATTTGGTGTGGGAGTTCTGACTGTCTGGTCTTCCTCCCGTTCCATGCTTTGATCCTTTTTGTCCACAAAAAAGGATTCTAGTGTTTTATTGCTGTTCTAATTTTGCTTCCTTTTCCTCATGTTGGCCAGTCAATTAATTGGTTAATTTTTTTTTAGCTTTGTAAAACTCTTCTTCTAGGGGGAAAAGCTCTGTTTGAAATCATTGGGGTTTTCCCAGCTGCTGGAGCTATTAGGGGTGTGCTGCACACCTCCCCCAGCTTTGGCTTGCTGAAAGCGCATCCAAGGACCACCACCCAAGATCACGATCTGGATCCAGGCTGCTCAGTGCAAGAACCCTTGGCCATGATCAATCTTCTCAGCCCTCCTGCGGGTCTGAAGGCAAGTAGCTCTGTAGCAGCCCAGTGGAGCAGTTGCCGGTTGTAGCAGATCCCACCCTTGTCCCACTGCTTCCTTGTCCTGGGAGCAGATTTGTCGAACTGCTTTTCCTCCCCCAAATTTAACTTAAAAGCTTCACTTTCACTGACCTTTCTCTAATCCATATTCTTCCTGGATTGACAGCTGTGGAGATTGCTCCAGGTGCTGTAGATCTGTTCTCCAGGGTAGACTCAGCTGCAGCTCAGCTCCTCCCGACCACCCTGGGGCCTGGCTGCAGTTTTGGTCTTGGGCTGGCCTTGGCTCCCAGCCTGCCACAATGAGCCCCTCTTGCCGAGCTGCCTTCAGCGAGAAATGTGTTTTCTGTATTTTTGTGAGTTTGGGAGTCCCAAAATTTGTTTACAGTCATATATTATGGGTATTTAGGGTGGCTGTGTGGGAGCTGTGAAACTTTGCTGCTTCTACGCCACCATCTTGGCTCCACCCCCACTCCAATATAATTTTGAAGGGATTATTCTCTTCAGTGAGTTTTGAAATTCCTTTTCCATCTGTGCCACTGAAAAGGGCCACCCCAACTCCAGGCTAGGCTCCCAGTTCAATGCAATAGACCCTTCCTGTCTGCCTGCCATGTGACTTCAGTGTGAGATTTATTTCTCTTGGTCACATTGTGTGTTCTGTACCTCTAAAATTTATTTATTGTCATATTTTGCAGGTATTGGAGGTGGTTGGGGCTTTTCTACTCCTCCACTTTAGCTCTGCCCCTGACTTTTGCTTTATAATACAGATTAAAATCAGGTATGGCTAAGCCACCTTCCTTAGCCTTTCTTTTTTATTAATTCCTTACACGTACTGGACCTTTTATTTTTCCAGGTGAATTTTGCTACTATTTTTTCTAGCTCTATAAAATAATTTTTTTGGTAGATTGACTGGCATGTCACTTAATATCTAAATTAAATTAGGTAAAAGTCATTTTTATTACATTATCTCCACGTAGCCATGAGAAGCTGATGATTTTCCAATTATTTTGATCTGACTTTATTTGTGTGAAAAGTGTTATGTACTTTTGTTCATATAGAACCTGGGTTTGTTTTGAAAGGTAGATTCCTGAAGATTTTATAATGTCTACAATAACTTTAAGTGGGGTTTCTCTCACTATCTCTATCTGTTGGACTTCATTGGAAATATATAAGAATGCTGAGGATTTATGTAGGTTTGTTTTATATCTTGCAACTTTGCTAAAATTTATTTATTATCTCAAGCAGTTTCTTTTTACTTCATTCCATAGCATTCTCTACGTATATCATCATATCATCTGAAAAGAGTGATAGCTTAGTGTCTTCTTTGCCTAATCTTTTTCCTTCAATTTCTTTTACTTCTCTTATATCTACATCTAATATTTTTAGTACCAAACTGAATATGAAAGGTGATAGTGGACGTCCTTGTTTCACTGTTGATCTTATTAGAAATACTTCTACTTTATCCCCATTACATACTGTACTTGCTGATGGTTTTAGATAGATGCTACTTAATGTTTTAAAGAAGATTCCATTTTTTCTATACTTTCTAGTGTTTTTAATAGGAATGAGCATTGTGTTTTGTACAAAGCCTTTTCCACATCTATTGAGATATTCCTGTGGTTTCTGCTAGCTTTATTTTTGATATGATCAATTATACTGATAGTTTTCCTTATACTGAACCATCCATGCATTCCTGGAATAAATCCTACCTGATCAAAGTGTTTTGTTCTCATCATACTTTGCTGTAGTCTTTTGGCTAATATTTTATTCAGAATTTTTGCATCTATATTCATGAGGGAAATTGGTCTATAATTTTCTTACTCCATTTTGTTTCTTCCAAATTTAGGTATTAGTAACATATTTGTTTCCTAAAAAGAATTTGGTAGGTCGACTATTTCTCCAGTTTTTCCAAATAGTTTATAAAGTATTGGAATCAACAGTTCTTTAAATATTTGATAAATTTTTCTAGTAAATCCATCTCACCTTGGAGATTTTTTCCTAGGGAGTTAATTGATGGCTTGTTCAATTTCTTTTTTATGAAATGGGGTTATTTAAGTATTTTATTTCCTCTTCAGTTAATTTGGGCAACTTATATTTTTTAAAATATTTATGCATTTCATTAAGATTGTCAAATTTATGGGCATACAATTGGACAAAATAATTTTTAATTATTGTTTTAATTTTCTCTTCATTGGAAGAAGATTCACCCTTTTCATTTTTGATGCTGATAATCTGTTTTTCTACTTTATTTTTTTCATCTTATTGACTAAAGGTTTATCAGTTTTATTGCTTTTTTCATAAAACCACCTCTTAGTTTTTATTAATCAAATCAATAGTTTTCTTAATTTCAATATTAGTCTTTCCTTTGATTTTCAGTATTTCTAATTCAGTATTTAATTAGGAATTTTCAATTTGTTCTTTTTCTAGCTTTTTCAATTTCGTGCCCAATTTATTGACCTCCATTTTCTCTATTTTATTCATGTATGCATTCAGAGATGTTAAACTTCCCTTAAGAACTGATTTTGCTGCATCTCACAAGTTTTGATATGTTGTCTCATTATTGTCATTCTGTTGAATGAAGTTACTGATTGTCCCTATAATTTCTTCTTTTATCCCCTCATTCTTTAGGATTAAATTACTTAGTCTCAGGGCAGTGAGATGGTGCAGTGAATAGACCACCGGCCCTGGAGTCAGGAGAACCTGAGTTCAAATCTGGTCTCAGACATTTAACACAAAAACTAGCCATGTGACCTTGGGCAAGTCACTTAACACCAATTGTCCCACCTTCCTCCCCCCCTATCTTTCGATGGCCCTTTATTACATATAATTTTTATTCCATCATTTTCTGAGAAGGATGCATTTATTATTTATGCCTTTCTTCACTGAACTTTGAGGTTTTTATGCCCTAGTACATGGTCAATTTTTGTGTATGTTCCATGAACCACTGAGAAAAAGGTATATTCCTTTTTTTATTCCCACTCAGTTTTCTCCAGAGGTCTATCACATCTACCTTCTCTAAAATGTTATTCAACTCCTTAACTTCTTTCCTCTTTATTTTGAGGTCGGATATATTAAGTTCAGAAAGGGGGAGATTGAGGTCCCCCAACTAGTATAGTTTTGCTAACTATTTCTTCTTCTAACTCCCTTAACTTCTCCTCTAGGAATCTGGACACTATACCACTTGGTACATTTATGTTTAGCAATGATATTGTTTAAATTTTTATTAATTTTTTTATTTTCTTTTTTACATCATTCATTTTCATGAGATTTTGAGTTACAAAATTTTCCCCGTCTTTTCCCCACCCAGCATCTCAAAACAGCCATCCCACTATATAACTGCTCCCCAAATCTGCTCTCTCCTATGTCCTCCCCCATTGACCCTCTGACTTTCTGGTAGGGCAAGATGGACCTCCCTCCCCCAGTGCCTGTATATCTTAATTCCCAGTTGCTTGTAGTTAATAACAATAACAATACATAGATAGATAGATATACATATACATATATATATATATACATACACATATGTATTTTATAACATTTTATTATAGAACTTTACATTCTTGATTCTTTCCCTTCCTCCCTCATCACCCACACCCACTGGAAAGACAAGTAATTCAATACAGGCTGTACGTGTGTAGTTACGCAGAACATTTCCACAATGGACATATTGTGAGAGACTGATTATATGTCCCTCCATCCTATCCTGCCCTCCCCATTCTATTCTCTACCCTGTTCCTGTCCCTTTACAGAAGTATGTGCTTCCAGCAACCCTCACCCTGACCTCCCCTCCATCATCCCCCCTCTCATCCCTATTCCTCCCCACTCTCCCGTGTGGCAAGATACCCAGTTTAGAGTTTATGTCATTCCTTCCCTAAGCCAAATTCAATGAGAGTTAGGTTGACCCTTTCCCGTTTGCCTTCCTGTTCTTCCCCTACATTGTAACAGTTATCCCTTGCCTCTTCTAACCCCATTCTGTCTCTCCCCGTCTCCTCTCATTCTATTCCTCTCACACCTCTCAATTTCACTTTTGGAAGTATTGTCCCTTCCTATCCAATTGATCCTGTGTCCTCCATGTACACAGATATACACAGACTCAGATATGTATTCATATGCATACATATATATTCTCCTATATAGACATATGTGTATGTATGCATATATACATTTGTATTGCCTTCACCTATCCTCATACTGAAAACAGTTTCACAAGTTACAATTATTGTTTTTCCATGTTGGCATGTAAATAGTTCAACTTTGATAATTTTCTTATGATTTCTTTTCCTTGTTTGCCTTCTCGTGCTTCTTGTATTTGAGTGTCAAGTTTTCTTTTCAGTTCTGTTTTTTTTTCATCAAGAATGCTTGAAAATCCTCCACCTCATTTAATGACCATATTTCCCCCTGGAACATTATACTCAGTTTTGCTTGGTAGGTGATTCTTGGTTTTAATCTTAGCTCCATTGATCTCTGGAATATCATATTCCTGGCCCTTTGATCCCTTAATATAGAAGCTGCTAGATCCTGAGTTATTGTGATTGTGTTTCTGCAGTATTAAAATTGTTTCTTCTTGGCAGCTTGTAATATTTTCCCCTTGATCTGTGGACTCCAGAACCTAGGTATAACATTCCTAGGTGTTTTCTCTTGGAGGTCTTTTTCAAGAGGTGATCGGTGAATTCTTTCTAATTCTATTTTGCCCCCTGGTTCTAAAATATCAGGGAAATTTTCCTTGAGAATTTCTTGAAGGTGATTTCTAGGTTATTTTTTGATCATGGCTTTCAGGTAATCCAATAATTTTTAAATTGTCTCTCTGAGATCTTTTTTCCAGGTCAGTGGTTTTTACTTTTTTTTTCTAACACCAAAATTTTTTATTGTATTAGGTTGCTATAGGGTGTTGGACCTTAGGCCCTTACTGCACAGCCTGCTCATTGGTGCCACTTGCAGAGTCTTGAGGCTTCATGGCATCTGGCAGTTCTGGAGGGATGGAGAAAGACTCAATGTACAATGTTTCAAATACCTCATCAGCTGAAAAGGCCAGCCCCACAGCGGCTGGTGCTTGAGCGCCTGGCTGTCTGACTTGTGAAGCCACACTCACCAAGGGTCTTACTGTCATCCAGCAGCTGGTCATCCTTGTAGAGCCGCTGCTCATCTGGTGGCCTCTTGAGGATGCGTTCCACAATGTACTTCAGCTCAAACACTGTGCTCGACTCCTTTGCATCTGTGAAGATCGTCGTTTTGTGGTGCTGGATCATTAGGAACATATTCATCTCGGCATCTAGCTTCCCTCCCCCCCAAGCAACTGCCTGGCACAGTCTCATCAGTGGTTTTTTCAGTTAGATATTTCACATTGCCTTCTATTTTTTCCATTTGTTTGGATCCATTTAATAATATCTTGATTTCTCACAAAGTCATTTGCTTCCGTTTGCTCCACTCCAATTCTGAAGGAATTATTATCTTCAGAATGCTTTTGAGATTCTTTTTCCATCTGGAAATTTCAACTTTTTAAGGCATTCTTCTCCTCATTGGCTTTTTGGGCCTCTTTTGCCATTTGAGTTAATCTATTTTTAAAGATATTATTTTCTTCAAACAGATTGTTGGCTGTCTTTTCATGATTTTCTTGCATCATTCTCATTTCTCTTCCCAAATTTTTCTCCACTTCTCTTATTTGGTTTTCAAAATCCTTCTAACCACTTCTATGGCTTGTGAAGAGTTTACATTTTTCTTGGAAGCTTTTAGTGCAGGGATTCTGACTGTGTCATCTTCCTCCTGTTCCATGCTTTGATCCCTTTTGTCTCTCAAAAAGGAATCTAATCTTGGATTGTTGCACTTGCTTTGCTTCCTTTGCCTGCTCATGTTCCTAGTCAATTACTTGACTTTTGGGCTCAGTAGAACTCTGTTTTCAGAGGAAAGAGCTTTGTCCCATATCATTACAGTTTTAGCAGCTGCTGGGACTATTAGGAGCCTTCTGTCTCTGCAGCCCCCACCAGGTTTGGCTCACTGGTCACACACCTCTGGACCACCACCCAAAGCTACGATCCTGATCCAGGCAGGTTAAGGCAAACGTGCTTAGCCTCTTCATGTTTGCTTGGCCCCTTGCAATCTGCAAGCCATGAGCTCTGAAGCAGACATGTGGAGGTAGCTGCAGGGGCTGCTTCCACTCCTTTCTTGCCCTGGGGACTGGTATCCAGGCCCTCTTCTCTCCCTTAAATTTAGCTGAGTTCCACCGACATTTAACTTAGTCCTTGTTTCTTATGGGTTGATAATTCTGGAAACCACCATAGCTACTAGTGATTTGCTCTCCTGAAAGCTCCAGCCACTTCTTGTTCTGGCCACCCTAGGGCTCCAGCTGTAGGTTCGTGTGGTGCTGGTCTGGGCTCCCAATGAACCCTTTCCCGTCAGCCTGCAGGGCTGTCTTCAACGGGAGCTTTGTTACTTTGAAATTTTGTGGGTTCTGGAGCTCTAAAATTTGTTTAGAGTCATATTTTTTAGGTGTTTCAGGTGGTTATGGGGGTAGCCATGGAGTTCTCCTGCTACTAAGCTGCCATCTTTACCATTTACCCCTCCCCATCAGATTTTCCATGTCAGATGTTTCCTCATCTCTGATCCATCATTCACTCAGTGGCCAAAGGGATATTCAAAAATCCCTGGCCAATCTGTTCAATAAACTCCAGTGGCTCCACAATATATCCAGGATTAAATACAGACATTTCTGTTTGTCATTTAAAGCCCATTCAACCCTGCCTAATCCTACCTTTATTATATATGATTCAATAATAATTCAATAAGGTTTTATTAAGTGTCTACAACATACCAGGCATTATGCTAAGTGCTAGGGATACAAAAAGAAGCAAAAGACAATTCCTGACAACAAACCAATACACACAAAGAAGAATATAAAATAAATAGGAAAGAATTAACCAAGGGAAGACATTAGAATTAAGAGGGGGTAGCAAAGGCTTTTTACAGAAGATGGGATTTAAATTGGGACTTAATGAAAGCCAGGGAAGCTCGTAGGCAGAGATGAGAAAGAAGGGTATTCCAAGAGGGGAACAGCCAGAGAAAATACCAGGAGCTAAGAGATAGGGTGTCTAGTTTTTGGAATAGCCAGTAGGCCAGTGCCATTGGTTCATAGACTAAGGTACAGGAAGACTGGAGAGGTAGGAGGGGGGCTATTCCCCTTCAGAAGTTCTAGTCAGCCTGATCTGCCGGCTTACTGTTCCTGACATGTCACACTACATTTCCCATCCACACATCTCTGCAAAGGCTGTCCCCCATGACTGGTACACAGTAGGCACTTAATAAATGCTGGTTGGCTAGTTCTTTGTCACTAAGGAACACAGTACAGTCTTTCCCTGACAGCTGGTATTCCAAAGTGATGTTGCAATTTGCCGAAATATTTAAAGGATTAGTCCATAAACCTGTTCAACAAACACCAGTGTCTCTCCTGTGTGTCTCGGATGAAATATAGACTCTTCTCTTTGTCATTTAAAGCCCTTCACCTTTTAGTTATCTCCTAAATCATTAGTTTTATTACATATCCTTCATGGTCTTTATTGCAAATTACCTGCTTCTTGTCCCTGAGATGTGACTCAATTTTAAAAAGTCCCCTATGACCCTCACAAAGGCACAGAGTAGGTGATCAATACATGTTTATTGAATTCAATTGAAAAGTGCATGAGAAATGTTTGTTGACCAATTAATTGTCATTGAAGAACATAACAGTCTTCCAATGACATCTGGTGTTCAAACAACATACTGCAGTTAACTTAAAAGTTTGGGACGAGTAAAAATATTTCAGCTGTCATCACTTAATGACATCAAATAAAGCCATAATTTCATGGTTACTCTGAGGCTGCTATCTTGTGTCCAACTCCTAACATTGCACTCAGACCAATTCCAGGATTTAATTCTACTGGATTTTAGCCTGTGGGTGGGTTTGCTCCTGCTTAAGGGGAAAGGAATGGGACTAAATGAAGTTCTGAATCTGGGATAGTGAGTGAGTAATGAATTCTTTCAGTGCAAAAAGGAATTCAGGCCAAGTTATCAATATCAAAATTACCTATGAAACTCTTCATTCTCGGAAAAGTCATCTGTTTGTTTGGGTGTGGGATTTTTGTTTGTGAGGCAATTGGAGTTAAGTGACTTGCCCAGAGTCACACAGCTAGTAAGTGTCAAGGGTCTGGTCAGAGGTTGGATTTGAACTTAAGTCCTCCTGACTTCAGTGCCTGTACTCCATGCACTGTGCCATGTAGCTGACCCCTTTTGTTTGTTTGTTTGTGTTTTTTTGAAAGGTCATCTGATATAGGATATGAATTCATAGCAGTGGAGACACAACTAGAGTGGTTTCAGGTTTCCATGTATCTATTAATCATATAAGATATTGATATTACCCCTCACAAGAACAATATTCAGAGAAAAGAAATTATAGAATATGGGTGTTCTTAGATCTGAAGGAAATTTGTGAAAGAAATATCAAAAGTTGGACTGAGACTTGACCATTATGAAATCAGGCAGCTGGTAAATAGTTTCCCCTGTGTGCAGTGCTAGTAAAAACAACAATAACCGTGGGAGTATACAAAATCAGAGTAAGTGAGGGTACAGCTGCATTCAGTGTCCTCAGTAGTAGGGCTTGGATTCCAATCCAGCTCCTCTGCTTCCAAATGCTAAACGATGGTATATATCTGTTGCCTCAGTTCTCTCTCTGCCAAGTTATTCCTTTAAGAGGTTCAGTGAGTCTGTGAGATCACAGGACCTGAGATCTAAAGCTGAAAGGTCCCTCAGAGGCCATATAATTTCACCCTCATCATTTTTCAGAGGGGAAACTAAATAGAGGTCAAATGACTTGTTTGAATGTCCACTGCTAGTACATGTCTGAGGCAGGATTTGAATCTAGGTTTTCCTGCCTTGAAATTCAATGCTGTATCCACTAGATCCTGCCACCTTTTGTTCTCTCATCTCACTGAACTGTGCTTATCTCTCTAGAAGTTCTAAGATAAAGTTATAAGGAAGAGTTTAGGTTTTTTATGTTAAAGGAAAAATAGGGGCAGCTAGGTGACACAGTGAATAGAGCACGAGCCCTGGAATCAGAAGGACCTGAGTTCAAATCTGACCTCAGCACTTGACATAGTTACTAGATGTATGACCTTGGACAAGTCACTTGACCCCAATTGTCCTGCTTTTCCCTCTTCAAAAATTTTTCTTTTAAAAGGAAAAATGATTTCCCCTAAATGGAAAAGAAAAGTTCCTCTACTAAGCACTCAGTAGAACATTGTTCACCTGAACTGAATTATTTGGATTCATGGCTACTTTATACTCAGTCCTGAAGGTGTCATTTCCTTTACCCAGCTTTGCTTCTTGTGATATGTGAGGTTTGATAGGATTTATGCAGCAGTTATGAGATAGTTATGATATAGTAACAGATATAAAAATCATCCTTTCAACATCAAAGATGATATACTTCTCCTGCATGCATCCTATCATGGAAACATGTGAATTCAATAATACTCACTTATGCATCAGAGGGGACCCATAGTGACATGGTTGCTCTACCACCCTGTGGTTCTCAGGAAAACATTCTGCCTACCAGAGTCTGATGGGGATGGGAATCTCCTTGCCATCCAGATCCACAGATCTGAGGATAATATCAGTGTATCGAGTATTGTCATCAAACAGTAAAATCATATACTATGTATAAAACTTGCGTCCAGGGTGATCAAGTCCCAGAAAAGCTCTTTCTTTCTGCAGATACTGTGCTAAGGAAACAGAATAATGAACACATGATCTCAATTACCCTTTGCTGCCCAGTGACCAGTCTCAAAACACCACAGAGAAACTGACAGTGAATCTGCTAATTCATCGGATGTGAATTTCAAGAGAGTGTTCTCTTCTCCTTTCTATTCCAAGGTCTGGCAGGAGACAAAAGAGGAAGGAAAAGCTTCAGGAACTTTGTCTGTGTGGAAGAGTTCAGACAATTAGCAATGACTTCTTAACCTGAAAAAAACTTGAGAAAGTGCTGAGTTGATGATGGCCAAAGAAAGTCTGAGTTATCAGTTTCTTGTTAACTGGTTTTTAACTCAGCTCACTCTGGAAAATCCCATTTGCGGAGCCTTTACTGACTGCCCAGCACAGGGCTAGGCTTTGTGGAGAGGGGAAGGCAGAGAATGAGAGAGAGGAAAGGTGAAGATTAAGGCAACAGCACTGCCTGGAAAATGTTGCCTCAACTTGGCTCCCTGAAGTAAATGGGCTTGCTCTTTTGTTCTCCTCCCATTTCCCCTCATCTTGAAGTCACCAAATTAGACATTGGTTTTTGACAACACCACTCCTTACCTGGACACAAAAAGAGGAAGAGGGGATTGGCAATGGGGCCATTTTGTGGTAGAATTGGAAGGAGCTTGGATTTTGAATCAAAGAGACTCGGGTTCAAATTCTACTTTTGTCATTGACCACCTGTGTAACCTTGAGCAAGTCACTTAAGGCCTTTGAGTTTCAGCTCCTAAGTCAGTCAGAAGAGATTTCATGACATACCCTCTGAGATTCTTTTCAGTATCAGATCTGTATTCCTATGTGTGGTTTCAAGCAAATCACTTCTCTCTGGGCCTCAGTTTCTTTATATATCAATTGAGTAGGTTGGATAGATAGTCTCTGATATTCTTTGCAGCTCTTGATCTAAAATCTTGTTCATGATTGGAACAACAATGCAATATTCACAACGCCTATGGTGGCTATAAATATGCTGGTATAGTTATTAATCAGAATATGTAACAGGCTCTCTATATGGGGGACATAGCCAGAACATTGATTAAAATACCAGAAAGCTGAGTCCCCAAACCAGAAAGTGAAAGCCATCACAGTAACCACAGAGTTGGCACACATAGTGCAGTAAACACCCACATTATCAAGCCTTCAAAACAAAATAGGCTCCCTCAGGCAAAGATCCACCTCTCCTCACTCACAATAACTGCTGAGCCTCCACAAAGCTCCCTCCCAGCATCTCTGGCCCCCCACAGCTCCCGTCCCCAGCAGTCCACAGCAGAAAACCTCGGCAGAAGTTCTGGCTGGCTCTCAGAAAAAATTTAATTTTTCTCAGCAAGAAGACAAGATTTGAAAGAAAAGCTGAATTGGAATTGCAGCATTCCTGCTGAAGAAAATAATTACAGCTGCAGTCTCATTCTCTGCTTTTGTATACTCACAGGGTTATTTTCCCCCACAACCTCATAGTGCCAAAGCAGACAGTTCACAAGAGTCTCAAGTCTTAGACTTGGAAAAGAATGAGAGTCAGCCTCTAATTTCCTACCTGAGACACAGTGAATCCTCTCTATGATATACCTAACAATAGCCTATTCAGTCTCAGCTTAGAATCCTTCAGTAAGGGGAAGCTCACTGCTTCCCAACCCAGGTCATACCATTTTTGTTAAGTTCAGTATTAAATTATGTCAAGACACACTTATATCCCTGTAATCAATCTTACATCCCAATTAATCAATCCCAGAATTATTTAAGTACCTACTCTGTGTCAGGAGGTTTATCTTTCCCTTTGATTCTGGTTCTTCATTCTGAAGCCACACTAAAGTCTAATCTCTGTACCCTGTGACAGTCATTCAGATATGTTAGGACAGCTACCCCTGACTCTACTGTCTTCTCATTTCAGAGTGAAATACCATCTACTTGCAGGTTCATGGAATGTAGAACTGGCAGCTTAAACTAGAGGATGCAGACCTAGAGAGGGAGGTTAGTAAGGAGTAGAGCTGGAGTTCAAACCAAGGTCCTGATTCTGCATTCTACACTCTACATTCAGGTGTCCTTCCACCACATTACCCTCTTCTTGTCATCTGTTCCTCATAGGGTGGGATTTCCTGGCCCCTTACTGTCCCTGTCTGTCAATGTCCTTCCTAAATGTGGATCTTTGATGATGATACAGGAGACATCGTTGTTTGTGTTTATGACAGATGACTAGTGTGAGTCTTAGTACATCTGAACATGATACACCTAACTTTTTTGAAAACCCACAGGATGATTGTGTCTTGTCAGTAGTTTTTCAGTTTTGCCCATTTCTTTGTGACCCCATTTAGGGTTTCCACGACAAAGATTTGCCATGCCCTACAGATCATTTAACAGATGAGGAAATGAGTCAAAGAGGCTTAAGTGATTTGTTATAGTCACACAACTGAGAAGACCAGATTTGAACTCAGGAAGATGAGCCTTCCTTACTCCAGGCCCAACTCTCTATCCTTGGGGCAACCTTTGCCTGTGGTTCTGCTACCACATCCCCATGGAGTCCCTCTGATACACGTGTATTACTAGATTAGGCTGTTTACTAAGAGGATATCTGGAAGAGCTTTCCAGGTTCTTTTGTGCTGAAGTGATGTTTTCTTTATGTCTGCTGATATCTCATCTAACCTAAGATATTTTGTAAATCCTTGAAAACTCATTCTGGCTTTTCAGCAAAAGGTAAAACTGGGTTAAGAACTTCTCACATGAGGAAGGGGGAAGGGACGAGGGAGGGAGGGAGAGAGAGAGAGAGGAGTACGATATAGACTGGAATTCCTCCCAAGAGTCCTATTCAAGTCAATAAGTGGCTGTTGAATGTTCAGGAGGTGAAAATGAACAATTTTTAGAAAAGTTAAATGCTGGTGCGTGCCGCCGTGGGTGCTCCCCCCTTTGTCTTGCTCAGTCCAGCCTAATTTTTGTCTCCTTTTCCTGGAGAAAGGAGGGTGAGACCTGCCCCTTCCCCGTTTAACTCCTCTGTTCTGGGTGTTGTGAGGAATCCAAGTCCCATTCAGGGGATGGTGGTTTGCAGATGCTGCTGCAGCTACCCCAGGACACCCCTCCCTCGACCAACCCCTTCCTCTCTTTGTCCTCACCATCCCAGTTTCCGTAAAGTACCTGACCATAACAACCCCAAGCTGAGCTCAGCTGCTGCTCCCCACTCTCAGCTCCAGCAGGCTGCCTCAGGAACCTGGGACCTGGTCAGCCCTGGTCGCGTGATGGACTCATCAGTGGGGGCTGAGAGGGATGACTGGGCGGGGAGGGGCGTTTTCCATTGCTCTCCACCTGATTTCACAGAGCCCCCTGCTCTCCTTCCTCCCTTCCCCCTCTGCTCTGGGAGGAGACTATCCCCGCTCTACGGTGACTTCAGAGTGCGAGGTCCCTCCCAACCCAAGATAAGTGTAAATCTTTGTCTCTGGAAGAGGATGTGAGTGGGACGAGCCACTCAGGGTCTGCCTGCCCCTCACCCACTTCCTTGCCCTTCTCCATATCACACTCCTCCTCTCTGTTACACCAATCTTATCCTCATCTTACAGACTGGTGGATACTGACGGTCCTGCTGGTGCCTAAGTGTCTGTGAGTGAAGTGAGTGCCTCTTAGCTATTAATAATCATTTTTCACATTCCCCCTTCTGATTCTAATGAGAAGCATAACCACCTAAGTGAATAACTAACTTATTACCAACACTTCAATAAGGGTTTTAGGACTTATGGCTAAAAATATGAGGGGGAAAAAGGGAGAAATTAATCTATCCATTTGACAAAACCACAGGGGGCTGTCCCCTTTATTAAGTAGAACTTACAGATAAAGGATGCAAAGAGAAAAAGTAAACAGTGAATAAAATTGTTCTTTTAAGGCTCAGAAGTATCATTTCATACAGCTGTCTGGTTCTTAGTGAAATGATGTGGTTTAAGAGGTTCAGGTACCCCCCAAAAACTATAGTACAGAAGAGGGTCATGTGGAATGAATTCATGGACTCAAGCATTCTTTAAGTCAAGTTGGCAAAGGTTTATGGTAATGCCAATCTGGGGGGCAGAGCTCCTTAAGTAACTTGCATTCCTTAAGGAACTAGTAACTTAACTGGAATGATGTTAAACTTACATAGGAAAAGTAGCAGAATATCTGACAGATATGCTAATTAGGTGATAACATAAAATCTTGGTCACTGGTGTCATTCACTGCTCGAAACTAGGGGTAGGGGTTTGTTTCTCAGGGGTGTATTTTTTGGTCTGTTACATCTGTAGCAAGATAGCTTTGAGAGCTGATGTCTATAGCTTGACCTCTGAAATGAATATAGCAACATTGGGAATCAATACATAATTCTGTGGTTACAAAACAGTCCTGTTTTTACAAGAGAATTTCTTCAGAAGTCAAATTGTTCTTGTGATGGGGAAAGATAGTTTGTTTTATTAGGGTCCACTCATGAGTTACTGTTAGGCGCAGTGTTCTTGGGTTGGGGAGAAAACTGTCAGGGATAGTGTTTTGAAACTAGGGAGAAATATGATCTTTAAAACTGGGGTCCAAGCACAAGCACCCAAGCACCCCATCAGCACCATCTGATGAAGTTCTCTGTCTGGGTGTTTTCTAAGCAGTTTCCAGCTGACTTTCTTTTAGATTCAGGTCATTTGTTGAGATCCTCTTTCTGCATTAAAAATCTCCTACAAAATTAGTCTTAACACAATTTTAAACTGCTTTGTCAATAACCAGGCCAAATAATGAAAGTTACCTCAACTCTATGTCTCTATTAATATGGAATCAAATTTGTAAACATTGAGACCAGGGAACTTAAACTTTTATGTTTGCCAACTGTCATGTTGATATATCTCTAAAAAACTCAAATAAAAACAGAAAAATTAGAACCCAAGTTTTTGCCCTTCACATTATTCATTCACTAAGGAATTAGTAACATAAAACTTTTTTATGAGAAGATGGACTTCAATACGTAAGTGAATTCATTTAAAAGTTGCCAGATTAACTATGACAATAGCAAACAATTCAAAGATGATTTAATAAATATATTTAACAATCAATTGTAAAAGTTATTAAGTAAGTTATTTATACTAAAACATTTCTGACTTCTAGCCATGTTAAAATAAATAACCCTTAATTAAAGTGGATGTTTATTTTCAGGCATTTACAAGATAGACGACAAGCCATTCTTCTTCTAAAATAGCTGATTGTAACAGAACTGAGAACGTTAAGCTTTTTTTATTTAATTAAATTTTATGTTTAATTTTAGTTTACATCATTCATTTCTGCAAGGTTTTGAGTTACAAATTTTCTCCCCGTCTTTTCCCTACCCACCACCCCAAAACAGCGATCCCACTATATATACCCTACCCCAATCTGCTCTCTCCTATTTCCTCCCCTAGCTCCCCTCCAATTTTCCGCTAGGGCAAGATGGAACTCCATACCCCAGCTCCTATATATCTTATTTCCCAACTTGGGTATGGAGTTCCATAGTTCACAGTTGGCTGTGAATAATAATAATAATAATAATAACTATTATTATTATTATTAACATTTGATTTTACAACTTTGAATTCCAGATTCATTCCCTTCATCCATCATCACCAACCCATACTGGGAAGATAAGCAATTCAATACAGATTGTGTATGTGTAGTTATGCAAAACATTTCCATACTAGATATATTGTGAAAGACTGTATTTCCCTTCATCCTATCCTGCCCCCCACTTGTTCTGTTCTCTAATTTGAACCTGTCTCTTTTTTTGTAAACTAATTTGTTTACTTTTAGTTTACAAGACTCAGTTCGACGATCCCTTGAGTTTCAAATTTTCTCCTCTCCCTCAACC
>CM053602.1:63069678-63090577 GCA_028646575.1 Pseudocheirus occidentalis | reverse complement strand
ACAGTTCCAGTTTCTGGGACAACAAAGCTTGACAGAGCCACAATAAATTTTCACATTGCCCCGTACAGTCCCAGGACCTCCAAAACCCTCCTCCAGGACTTCTGTAAACAGACAACCAGAAAGTCCTCTTTCAGGGCTTCCAGTAAGGTCCCAGGGCTTCTGTACAAAGTGTCACAAACAAACATCAACACAGATAGAACAGAAAGAGTGCTGGGATACCAGTTTTCTCCTTTTGCACTCTGCCAACACAAGATTTCTCTTCTCAGTTCTTAAATCTCAGTTCAGTCCTCAGTCCAGCAGTAGCAGCCTAGCCTCCAGATGCTTGCTGATAGAAATTCTGACTCTCCAGCTTGTGTTTTTCCTTATATATAGTATTAGCTCCTCCCTGTTCTACCCCCTGTTACATTAGCAACAGGAGTTCACACCTTCTGTTTCTTAACAGAGGATTGATATAATTAATTTGAAACCAAGTGCTAAGTACCTGTTAACTTACCAGTAAAAGGGGATCTTCAAATTCCATTACCATTACACCTACCCACTAAGAAGCTTCATGTGGAGGCCATTGGGGGAAGAACTTACCTAAAGGGAAGTTTGCTTAGGGGAGGCTTGCTTGTAGGAAGGTTTTTACAACCTTTTGGTGCTAAGCTAACCAATCAATGAGTCATGAGGGTTGTGATGCTTTCTGACTCTGAGAAGTGTGTATATATTTTGCTTTGGGGCGAGGTTGCCTATGAGAAGGACCATTTGATTCCCCAGTTGAGACTCTGAGTAGCTGTATGTTCAGACCCCCAACTGCTCCGTTGTAAAGGCTCCCTTGATTCAGGGGTGTATGTAAAGTATATATCAATACTGCTTTGATTCAGGCAGTCAGAGCCCTGTCTGTTGATCTTTATGTTAATTTCTCTGTTTGTGTTTTCTCCATATTCAGGATATTGACCTTTCCCCTGAACTAGTGAATGTAGTTAAAAGTTAGCATTGTTAGCCCCTTTTGAGCAGTTTTTCCTTTAAAAGCAGATCAAAGAACCTGTGCTAGCAGACTGTTGAGGACCACAGGCCAGTGGGACTCTGACCCTGATGGCTGAATAAGCCCCCTCGGGTGAAGGGCTTGCTGCCAGGCTTGGATTGGTTCCCCCCCCCTCCCCTGGGGAAGAGTTCTAGCACACAGGTGTGCGGTTTGGATCCTCAAGATAAGCATAGTGTTTTTCACACCTGGCCTGGGAACACTGTAGTGTGCAATGTCCACAGGGAAAAGTGATTAGGAAGCATCCTAAAAAGGCTTGCACTGAGAACAATAAATGAGACTCTATTTTCCACCATCCTTTGAGTCCTTGTCTCTCTTTTAACTTGCCCTTTCTCACAGCTTCTGGGTGGATAACGCTCACAACTCTGCTGGGTGATAGTAGGGCCCCCACATTCTCTCAACCCTGCTGTGGAATGGCAGGGTTCCCTGCCTCGGCCCACCACAGCAGACAATCCTGAGTGTGCTAGGGTGCTTGCTATTATACAACACTATGAGAGAGACAAGCACAACAAAAGCTCCAGCTCACTCTTAGAAAACAGGTGGCTTCATTTTCTCCTCAGGGCTCCAGTCATACCTGAGGGGGTGCAGCATCTTTCTCAAATGCCACTGGCTCAAGCCTCCATGAATGTGGTCTCCCTGCTGCTAGCCACTAATGAGTAGCACCCCCATTCACTTTAACCATTTCCAGAGATATCTGCTTTGATGATATGAAAAGAAGTATCCACTTTTTACCAGGGCCTTGGACGCATACCCTCAGTCTCTAGGGGGTATGAGATTACTCTTAGTTCAGTTTACATGCAGCTTTGGTCCCACCAAGTTCACATTTGTCGTTTGCCCCTTTTTCTCATTTTAGCTAATTTGATAGGTGTAAAATGATATCTCAAGGTTGTTTATTTTGCATTTCTCTAATCAATAATTATTTAGAGGATATTTTTGTATACATTGTTTTGATTTCTTCATGGGAAAACTGACTGTTTCTATTCTTTGACCTTTCATCAATTGGGAAATGACTCCCCTCTTTATAGATTTGACAAAGTTCTTCATATTTCTATATAAAGTTCTATATTTTAAGATATGAGACCTTTATCTGAGGGACTATCTATAAAATTTCCTCCCCAGTTTTCTATTTTCCTTCTGAACTTGTTTCATTTGTAGAAAACCTTTTTAATTTTATATAATCAAAATTATTCATTTTATATCCCACAACATTATCTCTTCTTTGTTCATAAATTATTCAACTGTCCATAAGTCTGATAGGTAATATGTTCTGTCTTCTTCAAATTTTCTTATAATATCTCCCTTTACATCTAGGTCATATATTCATTCCGACCTTATCTTGGGTAAATGGTTTAAGATAATGATCTTTGCCCAATTTCTGCTATAATACTTTCTAGCTCTCCCAACAGTTTTTACCAAATAATGAATCCTAAATTGGGGTATACGATCACAATGTAATACTATTTTCTCCTACAAGATGTCAAGTGAGATGCTCTCAGAAAACTCCTACATGAACTGATGCAAAGTGAAGTGCGCACAACAAGGAGAACATTGTTCACATTAATAGAAGTAACGTATGATGATCAGCTTTAAATGACTTAGTTATTCTCACCAATATAAAGATCCAAGAAAATTCTGAAGGATTCATGATGAAAAATGCTATTTATCTCCAGAGAATGAACTGAAGGAATCCAAATGCAGAAGAAAGTGGATATTTCTTTTTACTTTTTAATGTTTTCTAGGGGTTTTTTGGTCTTTTAAAAAACTACATAACTAATATGAAAATATGTTTTGCACAAATATAACCTACAGCAAATTACTTCCCTTCTCAATGATAGGAAAGAGAAATGAAAGAGAGAATTTGGAACTCAAAATTTTGAAAAATGAATGTTAAAATTGGCCATACATGATATTGGGAAAAATAAAACATTAAACCTAAGTGTCTATGTATCTATCTTTAGAAAGTGCAGCCAGTCAGAAAAGTGCTAGAAAGTCAAAGAGTTTTGAGTACTGGGAAGATTAATGAAGTTTCATAACTGAGGCAGTTGTCCCAGTAAGCAGAGATAACTCCCACTTTGAACTTTCAGCAAAAGAGTAGGCTAAAAAAAAAAAACTACTTGAAACATCTGAGTAGATTTTGTTGGTTTGGTGACTTAGGAGATGGAGGTCAATCATCAAGGAGTTGGGAGAGTAATAATTTTCACTTAGTAGAAGCTTAACATATGCTGAAATATTTTAGTGAGTTTGAGGGTATTACTTTGTAGAATAAGTTTTAAGGAAACACAAGAAATTTTGTAAAATTTTAGGGTTAAAAAGAGATTAAATAATTCATTTTCCTGAAGCTCAGTACACCTACTATTTTACTATAATGAAGGAAAACAACGTGTGTATGTATGCATGTATGTATGTATGTAGTCATTCTGATTGTATTTTACAGCTGCTACTTGTTAACCTTTTTTTGACCATGAAAAGAGAAAATACTGTTTAGATCAGGGATCCCCTGATACCCCACCCATATCCCAGCTCAGGAGACCCCTATCTCATAGCAAGGACCTACTGAGCCTTCCAGTGCAGCTCAGAGAATCCCTGTGACTCCTTGGTTCAGAGAATTTCCCCCCCCCCCCGACTCTGTTAACCCATCTAGTCTAAGATGAGGTTCCCAAATAAAGGTGATGGAAAAATGACAGAAAAATGCATGGAAACTTGAGTTACATAATTGTCTCAAAAAATTCATTAGCTACGTGATTTTAAGCAAGTTATGTTATCTATGTTTGCCTCAATTTTCTGATGTGTAAAGAAAAAATTAAAATTGTATCCACTTCTCAGTTTTGTTGTGAGGATCAAGAGACATAGTCATTCTGAAGCGAGTTATGTAGTGACTGGAATACAATGAGCACTATATAAAAGTTGAATTGTTATTATTATTATTTCTGGAATAGCATGTAATTACATAACTTGGTTTTAGATACAATTAGAATAAAATACCAAAGGTAATAATATATATATATATATGGGACAATTTAGAAATGTATTTGGATGAATTGACAATACTTAACTAGCAAGACATTTGTTTCCTGTTTTCAGTAAAGGATATTGTGGTTCTTGCTATTGTATTCCTAAATGCTCTTATATTGTGAAATTTGAGATTCCATTGTATCAGCAGTGCTATTAGACACATATCTTTTTTTTAATGTGGATGCTGTTAGATTATGAATTAAGCTTTTAAAAGTATGTGATAAAACAGATATTTAAACATTGTTATTTACTTAATGGGATATATTTTGTTCAAAATGGATGATAATAATAATAAGTTTACTATAATAGACAGGGAGTTTTCATTTGAAAATCTTTGGTTATCATAAAAATTACAAAAACGTATAGTGTGGTTTAAGGATATGACTTCTGTATATCAATATGAGTCAATTATCAGGCATTTGATGTGTGTTGGAACCCCAGAATGTGGTTAGTTTTAACTTATAAGTAAAGGAAAAAATGAAATGTAATGGGGAAATATGAGAAGTTAGTAATACTCAAGCCCTAAATTGTGGTTAGTGAAATTTTGCTATTTGAGGTAAAAATTTTGGGGATCATAATTTACTATTGTTCTGAGTTTTGATTACAGGAAAAATTGTCTGAACTGTCATGAAATGAATGTTAGAAAATGACTTGTGCTGCATTCTGAGAACTGCTAAAGGTGGATGTCTGCACTTGGGAAACTTTTGATAACAGCTTTGGCATGGCTTAATAATGTAGGATTCTCTCAACTCAGGTTCCCCATTCTGTTATGTCCTTTCTGAACAGAAATTTTCCCCACCTGGTTAATCCTAAACCTTGCTTTTGATACTCTGTGACTACACAATTGGCTGCAAATATGACTCATGCTTGGAATCAAACAGAACTAAGGGAATTTTCCTATATTATTATATATGATATTGATATAACTATGCCTTTTTCTTTTATAGCAAATTTCTATAATCTGGGCTGGTGAGTAGAACTTGTAGAAGTGCAAGTTAAAAATGTATCAAATAGACTGATTGTAGAACATTTCTGAATCTCTAGAATAGGATGCAATTATGAAAAATCTTAGAATTTTAGTCTGCTTTTATGGTCAAATTATGACTTAGGAAGGTTATTCTCTAAAAGGGTGAAGTAGCCAAAGTGATAAGACAAAGTTGTAATGTTAAAGTTTCTTAACTGAGTGCAAATGGGATGAAATCACTGTAAACATGGAAGCAGACAGCAGAATGGATTAGAAACAAGGATGCAACAATATGTTGCATATAAGCAACACACTTGAAAGAGACACACATGTAGAAGAAAAATAAGGGGCTATCATGCTTCAGCTAAGGGAGACAAAAACAGAGATAGCAATCATGATCTGGGATAAAGCAAAAGTAAAAATCGACTGAATTAAAAGAGATAAGAAAGGAAAATGTTGTGCAGAGAATCAGAGCGAGCTGAGACCTGGGTTCAAGGTAAATTTAGGTGTGGATCTATTGATCAAGTGTGTGAATACTCGAGTAAAATTACTCAAATGAGTAGCGATTAGTGAATCTCACAGGCTTGATTATATAGGCCAAAAACAGGAACTACAACCAGGAAGGGGGCTAGCAAAAACTATGACGTACAGAAGCAAAGAAAGCTGATTGGTTAGCTAATTTAGGGATATGGTGCAAGGGTACAAGAGTGCAACCCCAAATGACATAAGGGACCCTCCCAGAACAGGGTGTGGGGCACAGGGTGAATGCAGGTTCATGGGGAGGGGGACTGGAAAGTCCCTGGGTTCATGTTCTGGGCAGAGGATGTGGGGTGCGGGTGCAGGGTCAAGTGGAAAGGGGAACTGGAAAGTCCCAGAATAGACCAGGGTCATGTTCTGGGCAAAGGGTGCAGAGACCCTGATTGGTCAGTGGAACAGGATGGGGTTATCTCAAATCTTGCACCCCCCGACTAATCCTTGGAAAAATACAGAATGCTAATTTGAAGAAGTAGGGGGTAGGGGACTTATGCCTTGGGTGACTTGCCCAGGCTTACCTTAAGCAATTTCAAGCTATAACAGAAAAATAGGGACAAAAGCAAAATATAAAAAGGGGCTTGATGGTGGGCCACAGGTGGGTCACAAATCAGGTGGTAGGCAGGTGACCCAGGACTTGAATTAGGGCACAATAAAATAACATTTTGTTAAATGATACAATAGAAAATGAATAAAATTAATACTAAGCATATATGCACCAAATGGCATAGCATTCAAAGTCTTAAAGAAAAGGTAAATGAGTAACAGGATGAAATAGAGAGTAAAACTATTATAGTAGAGAGAAGTCAACTCCCTCCCTCCCTCTCTCTCTCTGCTTTTTTGGAGGGAAGAGAGCAGGGCAATTGGTGTTAAGTGACTGGCCCAAGGTCACATGGCTAGTAAGTGTGTCAAGTGTCCAAGGTCAGATTTGAACTCAGGTCCTCCTGACTCCAGGGCCTGTGTTCTATTCACTGCACCACCTCGCTGCCCCTGAGACATCAACTCTCAAAACAAGATAAATCAAACCACAAAATAAACAAGAAAGGAATTAAGAAGATAAGTAGAATTTTAGAAATGTTGGATATGATAGTCATCTGGAAAAAACTGAATGAGAATAAAAAGGAGTATAACCTTTTCTCAGCTACACAAGGTACCTTCACAAAAACTGACAATGTTTCACAGCACAAAACCCTAACAACCAAATGTAGAAAAGCAGAAATATTAAATGTATCTTTTTAAGACCATAATGCCAAAAATTATATTGAAAGACAGTGAAAATATAGCTTAAAATTAATTAGAAACTAATTAATCTAATCCTAAAGAATAAGACAAAAAATAAATCATAAAAAACAATAAGTTCATTGAAGAGGATAAGAATGAGACAACACCCCAAGATCTGTAGGATGTGTTCAAAGCAGTATATATGGGAAATTTTCTGTCTCTTAATACTTACATCAATAAAATGGAGGAAGAGCAGAGCAATTGGGCATGCAACTAAAAAAATGTAGAAAAATAACATATTAAAAATCCCTAATTAAATGTCCTGAATATCAAAGGAACAATGAATAAAATTGAAAGTTAAAAATGAAATTAATATAACTAAGAGACGATTCTTTGAAAAAAAAATAGTAAAATAGAAAACTCTAGGTTAATTTGATTATTTAAAAGAAAAAAGAAACCCTAATTTTTTATTGTCATTAGTGTTCAATTGCTTCAGCTGCATCTGATTTTTTGTGATACCATTTGAGGTTTTCTTTGCCAAAGTAGAGAAGTGGTTTACTATTTCCTTCTCCAACTCATTTTATAGATGAGGAACAGATAAGGCTTACATGACTTGCACAGGGTCACACAGCTAGTAACTGTCTGAGGTTAAATTTGAAATTTAGGAATTAAATTACTCAGGAATATTAGTTGTTTTTCTAATTTCATTTCTTGTACTCTATCCATGATGTTAGTTAGTGACTGTCAAACCAAATTACCAGTATCAATACTGAAAAAAGCAAATCACCTCCAATGAAGAGGAAATTCAAGCAATGACCAGAACTATTTTAACAAATTGTAAGCCAATAAATATGACAATCTAAGTGAAATGGATGGATATTTATGAAGGCATATATTACCCAGGTTAAGTGAAGAAGAAATAGAATACCTAAATTACAAGATCTCAGAAAAAGAATGTGAATAAGCCATCAATGAACTCTCTAAGAAAAAGTCTCCAGGGTGAGATGGATTCACAAATAAAATCAACCCAATATTCTAAAAGAAGAATTAATTCCAAACACTATATAAACTATTTGTGAATATAGGTAAAGGAAAAGTCCTGGCAAATTACTTTTGTGACACATATATGGCACTGCCAACTAAACCAGGAAGAGCCAATGAAGAGAAAGAAAACTATAGACCAATTGTCCTAATTAATATTGATGCAAAAATTTTTAAATAAAACACCAGCAAGGAGATTACAGCAATATATCATCATGATCATATGCTATGACTAGGTGGAATTTATACCAAGAATGCAGAGTTGGTTCAATATCAGGAAAACTATCAGACTATATCAATAACAAAATCAACAGAAATCATACAGTTACCTCAAGAGATGCAGAAACACCTTTTGACAAAATACAGCACCCATTTCTAGTAAAAACACTAGCATAAGGGTAAATGGAATTTTTTTTCATTGACTTATTTATTTACTTTTAGTTTACAAGATTCAGTTCCACAATCCCTTGAGTTTCAAATTTTCTCCTCTCCTTCCCCCAACCCCAATGGTGGTGTGCAATCATATATAGGATCTACAAATACTTTCACATTGTACAATAGTCTGGTTGTATAGAAGGGTTGTAACCAATGGAGTGAACAATGGGGAAAAAAAGAAACAAAACCAAACATGAAAAAGAATGATAGCATGTATTGCTTCAGTCTACATTTAAACTCTGGTCTTTCTAGATATTCCTCTGAATGTAGATATCTCCTTTCATCCTGAGACTTGTAGAGTTGTCTTTTAACTGTGCATTGCTGAGAAGAGTCCAGTTTATCAAGGTTGGTCATCACACATATGATATGTCTGTGATTGTGTACAAACTTTTCCTGGTTCTGCTCTTCTCATTTAGCATCAATTTGTATAAGCCTCTAAATGGATTTTTTTCTTAAAATAATTAGTATCTTTCAAAAACCATAAACAAGTACTATCTATAATGGGGATAAGCTGTAAACCTTTCCAAGAAGATCAGGGATGAAACAATGGTGCCCACTATTACTCAATATTACACTAAAAATGCTCACTAGAGAAATAAGAACAGAAGAACAAATGAAAGTAATTAGAATAGGCAATGAAGAAATAAATTTATTACCCTTTCCAGGTGATATCACTATATACTTAGAAAATACTAAAGAATCAACTAAAAGAAATAGTTGAAATAATTAACAAATTTAGCAAAGTTGCAGGGTATAAAATATAACTTATATAAAAAATGAATATATATATATAATATGTATTATATATAAAATATATATATATAAAATACATATTGTACATAAAATATATATTATATAATATATGACCTTGTATATAAAATAAAAGCTATAAAATAAACTCATATAAATTATGAACATTTCCATATATTGCCAACAAAATCCAGCAGCAAGAGATAAAAAGTGAAATTCCATTCAAAGCAACTGTAAACACTATAAAATATTTGGAAGTCTACCTTTCAAGACCAATCTAGGACCTAAATGAACACAATTACAAAACATTTTTCATAGAAGTAAATTCAGATCTAAACAATTGGAAAAATACAAGTTGTGCATGAAAACTTAAGTCAAATTAATATAAAAAGATGCCAATTTAGCCTAAATTAATTTACTTATTCAGTTATAAATGAAGCTACCAAAATTATGTTATAGAGCTAGAAAAATTATAACAAAATTTATCATGAAGGAAAAAGAATAAGAATATCAAGGGAGTTAATTTTTTTAAAACATGAAAGAAGATAACCTAGGTGTACAAAATCTTAAACTGTATTATAAAGTTGTTATCATTAAAACTCTCTGTTACTGGCTAAGAAATAGAGGAGTAAGTCAATTGAATAGATTGAGAACATAAGACTTAGTAAGTGATTGTAAAAATCTAGTGTTTATTAAACCCAAAGACCTAACTTTTTTGGACAAGAACTCATTATTTGAAAAAAAAAAAACTGCTTAGAAAACTGAAAACCAGAATGGTACAAACTAGTTGTAGACAAACATCTTGCACCGTATATGAAGATAAAGTCAAAATGAGTTGATCATTTTTAGGTGTAAAGAGTGATACCATAAGCAAATTAAGAGAGCAAAGAATAATTTCCCTGTCAGATCTATGGAGAAAGGAAGAATGTATGACCAAACAAGAGAGAGAGAGAGCATTACTAGATGAAAAATAGATAATTTTGATTACATCAAATTAAAACGATTTTGCAGAAACAAAATCAATGCAACCAAAATTAGAAGGAAAGCAGATAGCTGGGAAACAATTTATACATCAAGTGTCTCTAATAAAGACCTCATTTCACAAATATATATAGAAATTAGTCAAATTTATAAGAATTTATAAATAAATTTATATATGTCATTCCCCAAATGTTGGTGAGAGTAATAATTATTTTCCCTCATATTAATAAATAATTATTGAATTAAAACCAGGATTTTTAAAAGAAGTGTGTAGGTCCTCAGTCTCTGAAGGATGTTTCTAATAATGAGATTGGACTTCCAAATTAAAACCAGGAGTTTTAAAGAAATGTATAGGTCCTCAGTCTCTGAAGGATATTTCTAATAATGAGATTGGACTTCCTTAATCTTGTTTAGAACTTACCCAGATGAAGAAGACCACTGTGCTCTACTCAGGATTGGGTGGAGATAAATTCTTTGATTAGACTGTCCCAGGCTGGATGATCTAGAAATACATCCCTCCCACAGCCATTCATGAGAATGGTTCTACCTCCCATTGTGTGATTCATACTCTCATTAATTGTTAACCAAACCAAGTTGATTGCCACCCTCAGGAACAAACACTTTTCTAAGATCATTCAAGCAATGTGCATACTGTCATGATTGGTCCTTGGCATTTGAGAGTGCCACTGACCTCTTCTATTAATGAAATGATGGAATTATTAATGAAATGACTAATTATCCAAAAATTGTGTCTCTCAAACTTTTTTAATCATCACAATGGTCAAAGAATATGAACAGGAAGTTTTCAGATAAATCAAAGCTATCTATAGTCCTATAAAAATGCTCTAAATCACCATTGATTGGAGAAATAAAAATTAAAACAACTCTGAGGTATCATACCCACAATTATGAGACTGACTAATATCACAGAAAAGAAAAAATGATAAATGTTGGAGAAGATGTGGAAAAATGGGACAATAATGCACTGTTGGTGGAGTTGTTAACTGTTCCAACAATTCTGGGGAACAATTTGGAACTGTGGCCAATGTACAATGAAACAGTGAATACCCTTTGATCCGGCAATACTACTGCTCCATCTGTATACCAAAGAGGTGAAATAAGGGGGGAACAAGCTACTTTACAAAAACATTTATAGCAGCTCTTTTTGTGGTGGCCAAGAATTAGAAATTGAGGGGGTGTCCATAAGTTGGGGAATGGCTGAACAAATTGTGGTATATGAAAGTAATGGAATACTTTTGTGCTATAAGAAATGATGAGCAAGCAGATTTCAGAACAACCTGGAACTAATGTAAAGTGAAGTGAGCAGAATCAGGAAAACACAATACATACTAACAGCAATAGTGTATGATGGTCAACTGTGAATGACTTAGCTATTCTCAGCACTACAATGATTCAAGACAATTCCAAAGGACTTGTGATGAAAAATTCTGCCTATATCCAGAGAAAGAACTAATGGAGTTTGAATGCAGATTAAGCATACTATTTGTAATTGTTTTAATTTTTGTGGTTGATTTTCTTTGGATCTGTGTCTTCTTTCACAATATGACTAACACAGAAATATGTTTTGCATGATTGGATACATATAACCTATAGTTTTAGATATAGGTTATCTATATCTAAAGGGGGGCAAGAGGGAGGGAGGGAGAAAATTTGCAACTCAATTAAAAAAAGAATGTTAAACATTATCTTTACATTTAATTGGGAAAAAGTAAAATATTTTAAGTGCTCTAAATAACTACAGATTAGAAACATGAAAATGCAAAATATTCTGAGGTACCACCTCACAATAATCAGATTGGGCACATGATCAGAAAGGAAAATGCCAAATGATGGAGGGGATATGCAAAAATGGTACATGAATACACTTTTGGTGAAGTTGTGCCCTAATCTAACCATTCTGGAGAGCAATTCGGAACCATGCCCAAAGTGCTTTCAAACTTTTAATCCAGAAATAATGCCACTGTTAGATCTGTACCTCAAAGAAAATGATGAAAAGAACATATATATATCAGCTCTTTTTGTTGTGGCAAAGAACTAGAAATCAAGTGGATTACAATCAACTAGGGAATGGCTGAACAAGTTGTCTTATACAATTATGACAGAATACCATTATACTATAAGAAATAAGGAGCAGGATGGTTTTTGGAAAACCTGGGAAGACTTAAATAAACTGATGCAAGGTGAAGTGAGGAAAACAAGGAGAATATTGTACACAGTAACAGCAATACCATAAGATGATCACCTGTGAATGAGTTAGCTACTTTCAGCAAAAAATTAAAAAAAAATGATACACGCTAACTCTAAAGGACTTGGGATGAAAAATTCTTTCCACACCCAGTGATAAAAGGATATTGCCAATAATGAGTTTGAATACAGATTGGAACATACTTGCATTTTAATTTTTTAAATTATTTTTATTTTTTGTCTACATTTTTTCTTTCAACATAGCTAATATGGAAACATTTTACATGATAGCACATGCATAATCCATATCCAAATACTTGCCTTCTCAAGGAAGGAGAAAGTAAAGAATTTGGAACTACAAGTATTCCTGGTCCTCTAGCTATAATGCCACCTACTTCCCTCTATGGAGTGTCTTCAGCAGGTAAGGTGAACTATCCAGTTTAACTAAAACATCCTGCTTTCTGAAATGAAAATTTTTAATAACTTCAAGTCACTTAACATTTACCACATTTCACCATATAATTGTCATCAGCACATAGTCTTTGCACCCTGTTTTTTTAATCCAAAAACTGACTTATAACCTTTCATCACATAATGCCCATATGGTATAATTCTGTTTGTCATGCCGCTGAAAAGGTAAACAAAGCAGCAATGTATTCACCAGTGGTGTATGGATACACATTTATCTCTCATGCATTGAAAGCCATGAGCCTAGAATTCTCAGCACATGCATATCACCAGTATTCAATTTTAATGTACATTCATAAATATTCCATGTGTCCTAATCTTACACCAAAGATTGTTTAGTAATAAGTGATTTTTAATACCAGAACAAAAAGTTTTACATAATGGACATACCCCAATTTTAAAAAAATGGCACAATATCTGTGACAATTATGTGGTGAAATACAGTATCTTTTTCTCCTTCTTATTCCACTTCTAATTCTCCAACTACATGAGTTATAGTTAATGATGAGAACCTTTATAAATAGGCAAGTATTTCACCAGACACCATTCTTGGCTTTGCAAATACAAAGAAAGACACAAAGACAGCTCTTGGATTCAAGGAATTCAGAGTCTATTGGGGGAAAGAACATGAGCCAATGAGATAAACAATGATGCATATAAGAGAAATGGGATAGAATTTCAGAGGGAGGGTACTAGTGGTGGGGGATTGGGGAGAGGACTGAACAGGCCTCTTAGAGGTGGATATTGATCTGAGACTTGAAAGAAGCCAGAAATCCAGGAGGCAAAGGTGAGGAAGGAGAGTATTACAGAGATGTGGGATGGCAAGTAAAAAAAAAAAACTTGGATTTGGGATGTGAAGTAAACTGAGCAAGAAATAACAAGAAGGTCAGTGGCCCTGAATTGCTGAGTAGGTGGAGAGGAGTAAAGTTCCAGGAGTCTGTCAAGGTGTGAAAGTGCTCCATTGTGAAACTGCTTACCTTGATTCAAGAATTGGCACTTAGCAATTAGCAAACTTTTAAAAAATTATTTTGTATATTTCATTAAATATTTCCCAATTAAATAAAAAAATAACAATTATGTTTTTTGATGTTGAGTCTCAAATGCCTGTCCTCCCTTCTACATTACCTCCTCTGCTCATTCGCCAGACTTTTGATTATGACGTGTTAGGTCATGCAAAATTGAATATTACCCATGTTGCAAAATAAAATGTAAACAAAATTAATCAATAAAAATAAAGACAGTAAAAAAAAAGTTTACTTCAGTCTTTGAATTTATCTGCTCTCTCTGGATGTGGGTAGCATTTTTCATCAAGGACCCTTTGGAAATTTCTTGGATCATTGTCTTGATCAAAGTAATAGAGTCTTTTACACTTTATCACCGTACAACCTTGTTGTCACTGTGTACAGTGTTCTATTGGTTCTGCTCACTTCACTTTGCATGAGTTTATATTTATCTTCCCAATTTTTTGGAAACTATCTTGCTTGTCCTTTATTATAGCACAATCATATTCCATCCCAATAAATATACCACAACTTGTTTAGCCATTCCCCTATTGATAGGCAACCCTCAATTTCCAATGCTTTGCCCACCAAAAAAGAACTTACACATTTATATTTTGTATAAACAAGCTCCGGTCTCTTTTCTTTATTTCTTTGGGATAGAGACTTAATAAATGTATTACTACACAGATGTATAGGTCAATTTTTGTGGAGCAGCCACATACAGTTGAGAACAAAGGTATGTAGTTCTCACATCACATACTTGGATTGTTCTGCAAACCTCTATATAAAACAATATTTACATAATATAAGTTTCCTATGAATCTGGAAAAGTACAGGAGGGAGGCAGGAAAGAGGTTATGCCTCTGTGGGGGTTGGACTGGCACCTCACTCAAGAACACATGGAGGCTGGACACAGAGAATCAAGTGCAGGAGGACCACCACATGCTTTCTGGGGCCAGCCATATGAAGGTCTGGCTGAAACTGACAGGAAGAACACATCAGCAGGCAGACACATGGGGGGCTAACATAGAAATATTCAGGAGAGAACAGGTGACATATGGAGACCAGGAACAGATGCACGGTACACCAATGTGGATGGACAAAATATTGAACTACAGGGACCAAACTCTCTGGTGGGGAGAGGACTGAGGTGGACTGAGGCCAAGGTCTTCTCTCTCAGCAGAGGAGGTCTCAAAACAGGCTCTGATCCAGCAGTGGTGGTGGCTATCTCTCTTGCAGGTCAGTTCTGCTTTAATCTGGAAGATTTTTTGAAGGTTTTTTGGGAGGCATTTAGGGGGTCACAGAGTGCCAAACCAAGGAGGCAGAAGAAGAAAGAGATCCTATACAGTTTTTTCGGGTTACATAGGGTTGTTTTGGAATGCAGATTTCTTTCAGAATTTCTTACATAAAGTCTAATTTTTATAATGTGAATATACAGAAAGCAAGATCTGCCTGTACTCCTTTCTAATCCCTTTTAGTTTTCTCTGCAGGTCTCTAATATCTAAGTTTTCTAAGATTCTATTAATCTTCTCAATTTTTTCTTATTTATTTTATAGTTAGATTTATCTAGCTCTCAGAGGGATAAGTTGAGGTCCCCCATTACCATAGTTTTACTGTCTCCTTCTGTAAGTCATTTAACTTTTCCTTTAAGAATTTGAATGCTATGCCATTTCCTAAACATATATTTACTATTAATATTACTTCATTGTCTATGGTTCCTTTGAACATGTAGTTTTTGAAGATGTAGTTTTCCTGCTTGCCCCCTTTTAATTAGAACTATTTTTGCTCTTGCTTTCTCTGACATCATGCACTGCCCCTGCACGTTTTACTTCAACTGAGGTATAAAAGGCTCTGCTCCAGCCCCATATTTTATCTCTGGGGTTCTCTCACTGTTTCAAGTGTGTTTCTTATTTTTAAGGAAATGTTGTTGGATTGTGATTCTTAATCCATTTTCCTACCACTTCCATATTATGAATGAGTTCATTCCATTCACACAGTTATGATTACTATGCATCTGCATCCATCCCATTTTCTCCTGTCTCTCCTTCTCTCTCCCTCTCTCTCTCTTTCTTTCTCTCCCTCTCTCTCTCTCTGTGTCTCTCTCTTTGTCTCTGTCTCTGTCTCTCTGTCACTCTGTCTCTGTCTCTCTGTCTGTTTGTCTGTCTGTCTCCCCATACACACAAATACACATATATGTGTGTATGTATGTATGTATGTATGTATGTATGTATGTATGTATATACTGTCCCTCCTCTAATGTCAGTTTTGTATATAACGACAGTTTTCTATTATCTACACATCCTTTTATCACCTTTTGTTTTTATTTCTCTTATCCCCTTTTCTTACTTACCTGCAGGGCAACATACATTTTTATGACCAATTAAAGAAAATGTATACATACATATATACATACATACATATGTGTTTTATATATACATATATATTTCACTTTTTGAACCAATTTAGGTATGAGGCTCAAGTATTAACACCCTCCTTCTCATTTTCCACTTCACTGTAAAAGCTCATCATTGCACACTTATTTTATGCGAGATCACTCTCTTTCTCTTTTCTACCTTTTCCCAGGTTTCCATATTTCTTGCCTATCCATTTATTTTACATCATATTAACCAAATTGGCTCACTTGCAAAATCTTTTTCTAGGTAGAATCCTACTACCTGCTGAAATAATGATAAAATTCTTAGAAGATATGTATATCATCTTCCCTTAAAGAAAAGTACACGTTTTAAACTTATTGAGTCACTTTTGAGTTCTCTTTTATATTTACCTTTTAAGGCTTCTTTTGAATCTTCTATTTGAAAGTTGTATTTTCTAATCAGCTCCTGTCTTTTCATCAGATATGCTTCAAAGGCTTATATTTTACTAATTATACATTTTTCCCTTAAGGTGTTTTTGTAGAGAGCAAACCTGTAGTAAGTAGAATATTCTCAGAGCAGGGCGGCTAGGTGGCGCAGTGAGTAGAGCACCGGCCCTGGAGTCAGGAGTACCTGAGTTCAAATCCGGCCTCAGACACTTAACACACACACACACAAAAAAGCTAGCCGTGTGACCTTGGACAAGTCACTTAACCCCAACTGCCCTCCCCCCCAAAAAAAAGCAAAAAAAAAAAAAAGAATGTTCTCAGAGCATGTATCTTCAGTTCCAAATGTTGTCTGCCGAGTGTTCTGAAACCAGATGTGCTTCCATAGAGAGTAAACCTATAGTAATTGAAATGTTCTCAGAGAGAGTGTCTCCCACCACAGACATCTTTTCCTCTGTATACTATATAGTTTCATTGACTTTTTTTTTCCTTCCTAAAACAAAAAATTCCATTTGTCCCATGGCATGGTCCTCAGGGAGGAGAAGGAGAGGGAGGGAGACATGGGATATTATTATTTTAGAAACAGAAAACATCAATGAAAAAAAATTTACATGAGATCAAATATCTAAAGGGTATTAATGGAGAGGTGGGAAGGAAGAACGAAAGGGGTCTTGGATGTGCAGAGTACTTCGTTCTACTTCTGTAGCCTCAGGAGGCCTCCAATGCTGAGAGGAGAAACTTTTGTCCTGCTTTGCCCATTTATCCATGTGTCTGTCTTCTGTCCATCTTTTGTTATCTGTCCAATGCACTCAGGTACAGTGTGTCTTTTATTTGTTCATATGTTGCCTGCCTTCTCCTGTCTCTGATTGTGTCCAGCTTTCACGTGTTTGTCCCCCATGTGTTCTTCTTCCTCTTGGAAGGAAAATGGCCACCCTGTGCCTGGTTCCAACATCTGCATGATCCTCCTGCCCTCATTTCTTCTGTTTCTGGGTCCTGAGTATACCTGAACCATCTCCTGGCCCCCTCCCTTCCCAGGCACAGGACTCTTCCTGTCTCCCTCCCTCCCTAGTAACCTGGTCCATGGGAACATTGCAGTCAAAATTGCTCTTCTTAGAGGTTTGCCTAGAGGTCCACTTATATGGAGAACTGCCTGTAGTTGATTTAAAAAAATCAGATGTCATAAGTGGAAAATTTCAGACCCATTCTAGCAGCTTGACCATAGTGAAGTCACATAATCTCTTAGTACAACAGACAACTCTGTAAGATCCTGTGATCTTAGTCAGGTTGTCAGCCTTACTGAGGAGGCAGAAAGATGAAAGAGTGCTTGACTTGCAACTCTCTGACTTGCCTTGCCCAACGTCACATAGCTAGTAAGTGCCTAAGGCCAGATTTGAACTCAGAACTTCCTAATTCCAGGCCCAGGCCTCTAACAATTGAACCACCTCGATGGAGGGATTCAGAGATCCAAGAAGACTGTGCCCAGCCACTGTTCAGGAGACGCCCTTAAGGCCAGGGAAGGGTAGGAAAAGGGCCCATTCTCAGAACATTAAAATTCCACAAGTACTAAGCTTCTTCTAAATTTACCACCCACCGCAAGCAAAAACTCTAGTCGTCTTACCTGAGTAAAGAGCTCCCCAAGTTGTTTTATGTGTGGTGGGCTCAAGGGTCTGAGACAGGAAACCTATAACCCCACAGAAAGCAAGAGAATTTTCAGTCATCCCGCAGGAAAACTTACACATGGCCACTGGTCATCTCTAGCTCTTTGCCTTCTTTGTTCACTTTCTAAATAATGCCTGACTTGACCCAATGGGGGTGTGGAGATACATCACTCAATCCTTTTACTATGACAGGGCTAGTCTCACGAGTAAAATCCCTTATACAATACAATTATTCCCAGTAGCCATAATAAATTGGCATATATAACCCACACTGGAAAGGTCTGCTTCTTTCTTTGGAATAAAATACCTCCTCATTATGTTATACCATAAAGAATTCTAGCCTTTGGCAGGTTTGTGTTCTTACAAGTTTATTCCCTCTGAAATGGAGACAGTAGAGCCTCAAGGAAACCTTCTCAGCATTGAGTTTAATTTGCCCAACCTAACACCAAAATAGTGTGGAGAGATATTAAGGAATTTGCCCAGGGTCACACAATTTGTATCAGAGGCAGGATCTGAACTCAGTTCTTCTTGACTCTAAGCACCGAAAATGGAGCCAGAGTGTAGCCTCGGACCCTCACAACCTAGGAAGCTTTAACTCCCACCTTACCTGACCCCTCAGTATTATGTACATGAAGGCACACACATACACACACACACACACACACACACACACTTCTAGGTTAGCTTCAATGTTCACTTCAACCTCGTACTACTTCTACTTGCATGTATAAAATTCATTCATTCAACAAACACTGCGCAACTGTGGTGTGCTTCACCTTATGTGTTGGGTTTTTATGAGGGTAAGGAAGGTGTGGAATGACTTCCTGGAATTCCTCATGTTCCAAGTGGGATTCATGAATCAACAGGCTAGTGGCCAGGCCTAAGAGACCTGGAGGTCCAGGCACAACAGGCAAGCCACCAACCACCAAGGCACTGAAATAGCAAACCAAGGGCTATACCTTGTCCCTTCATAGCAAAAAACTTGGGACAGTGTTTCCTGCAACCCATGAGCATAGTTCAACTTTAAAAGTCACAGCCTGGAAAATCAGCAGAAAACAAAAACAAAAAGTCTGACCTTAGAAAACTACTGTGGTGATAATGAAAATGAAAATATAAACTCAGAAGAGGACAATAATACCAAAATGTCTACACACAAAGCCTCAAAGAAAATATGAATTGGTCTCAGACCCAAAAAACACTTCTTGAAGAGTTCAGAAAGGATTTTTAAAGTAGAACAAGAAAGGCAGAAGGGGATATAGCATGCAGAGGACCAGAGAAGGCCTGGTCAACATGCTGGCAAGTTGAACCACTGACCACAAGGGCCATTCCCTTGACTATCACCACAGGGCAGGGATCAGACCGAGCTAGTTAAGAGACAAAGGCAGGGCCCATGGCAGGGACTGCAGCTACTCTTGGGACTACCAACCCCAAACCTGGAAATTTTAAAAGCCCCTATCTGAACTTTCAGGGACCAGGATGGCAAAGTGAATGCCGGCTGCTCCAGTGCCCTAAAAGCACAGTAATTATTGCCCCCAGAGAAAAATTTTAAAGAGTATAGGCTTAGGAACCCCAGAGAAAAGGTGTGGCTAAGGTCCTGCCTCAAAATGGGAAGAAAGAAAGCTACAAAGACAAAGACTCTGGAATCCTATTATACTGACAGGGAGGAACCAAATTCAGAAGGAGACAGTATTGACTCAACATCCATAGCTGAAGCCTTATGAAGGGATTATTAACTGGTCTCAGGCACAGAAAGTATCCCTAGATAAGCTCAAAAAGAACTTTGAAATCCAAGTTAGAGAGGTAGAAGATAAAATTAATACTTCTTTTAAAATCAAAATCCTGAAATTAGAAAAACATTAAAATGAAGACAACAGCTCCTTAAAAAGAAAAATGTGTGAACTAAAAATGAAATCTGAACATTTGGAAAATGAGCTTCAAAAACTAACTGAGGAAAATAGTTTGCTAAAAATTAGAATAAACCAAATTGAAGCTAATAACTCTATGAGGAACCAAGAATCAGTCAAACAAAACATCAAGACTGAAAAATTAGCAAAAGAGGTAAAATATCTCGATGGAAAAATAACTGACCTGGAAAACAGATCCAGGAGAGATAATATGAGGATTATTGGGCTACCAGAAAATCATGATGAAAAAATGAATCTGGAGAATATCATCCAAGAGCTCATCAAGGAAAATTGCCCTGAGATCCTAGAACCAGAGGGTGAAACAGAACTCTAGAGAATCCACCAGACACCTCCTAAAAGAGATCCCAAATTGAAAAGTCCACGAAATTTTGTGGCCAAATTCTAGAATTATCAGGGAAAAGAGAAAACACTACAAGCAGCCAGAAAGAAGCAATTCAGATATAACAGAACCACAGCATGGATCACACAGGATGTGGCAGCTTCAATGTTGAAAGATCAGAGGAACTGGAATATGATTTTTCACAAGGCAAAAGAGCTCAGGTTACAACCAAGGATCACCTATCCAGTGAAAATGAACATAATCACAGCTCCAACATCCACGGAACTGCAGAAAACACGTCCCCGCTGAAGGCAGTTTGGCAGGAGGAACCCATCGCAGCAGGTCTGGAGCCAAGGCCAGCAAACAAGGCCTGACCCCAGGGCAGTGGGGAGGAGCCGCTGCTACAGCCAGAGCCATTCTAGCGCTAAAGGCTAAAAAGTGAATCTGAACGAATTCAAGAGCGATAGAACCCACAGAACCCACGGAGAGACTGAGCGAGGCGGATTCCCAGCCCAGGAAAGTGCCTACTTAGGTTGGGGTAAGAAGAAC
>CM053602.1:63050762-63069178 GCA_028646575.1 Pseudocheirus occidentalis | reverse complement strand
ATGTGTAATTCAAAAATGTAATGAAAATAAATAATGTAAACAAGAAAACAAAAAAAAATTACTTTGTAGAGCAGTAGTTCTCAACCTGTGGGTTATGTTCAATTTGTAACAATGAAAATATATCCTGCGTATCAGATATTTACATTACAATTCACAACAGTAGCAAAATTACAGTTATGAAGTACCAGTGAAAAAAACAACATGAGGAACTGTAGTAAAGGGTCACAGCATTAGGAAGGTTGAGAACTGTAGAGCTAGAAAATTAGCAGAATTTTTCATCTGGAAGAACAAAAGGTCCAGAACATCAAGGCAACTGATGAAAAGAAATGCTATGGAAGGTGGCCTAGCCATACCAGATTTTAATCTGTACCACAAAGCAGCAGTTATCAGAACTACTTGGTACTAGCTGAAGAATAGAGCAGTGGATCAATGGAATAGGCTGGGTACACAAGACCCAGCAGCCAATGACTATAGTAATCCACTGTTGGATAAACCCAAAGACCCCAGTTTTGGGGATAAGAATGCACTATCTGACAAAAACTGCTGGGCAAACTGGAACATAATATGGCAGAAATTGGGCATACACCAATATATAACACTATACACCAAAAAAAAGTCCAAATTGGTGCATGATATAGGTATAAGGGTTGATATTGTAAGCAATCTGGGAGAGCAAGGGGTAGTTTACCTGTCAGATCTATGGATCAGGAAAGACTTCATGAGAAAACAAGAGTTAGAGAGCATTACAAAATGCAAAATGGATAATTTTGGTTGTATTAAAATGAAAAGCTTCTGTACAAACAAAGCCAGTGTTACCAAGATTAAAATGGAAGTAGAAAACAGGGAAAGAATTTTTACAACCAATGTCTCTGATAAAGGCCTCATTACTAAAGTATACAAAGAATTGAGTCAAATTTATAAGAATACAAGCCACTCCCCAATTAACAAATGGTCAAAAGATATGAACAGGCAGTTCTAAGAAGATGAAATTAAGGACATCTATAAGCATATGAAAAAATGTTCCAAATCTCTAGTGATTAGAAAAATGCAAATCAAAACAACTCTGAGGTTCCCCATCTCACTGGCCAGACTTGCTAAGATGACAAAACAGCAAAATGATAAATGCTGGGGTGGATGTGGAAAAATTGGAACACTAATGCATTGTTGGTGGAGCTTCAAACTGATCTAGCCATTCTGGAGAGCAATCTGGAACAATGCCCAAAGGGCTATAAATAAATGCATACCCTTTGACCCAGCAGTACCACTTCTAGGTTTATATCCCAAAAAGATCAGAGAAGTAGGAAGAGGACCCGTATGTACAAAAGTATTTATACCAGCTCTTTCTGTGGTGGCAAAAAAATTGGAAAACAAGGGGATGCCCATCAATTGGGAAATGGTTGAACAAGTTGTGGTACATGAATGTAATGGAATACTACTGTGCTATAAGAAATGAGGAGCAAACAGACTTCATAATAACCTGGAGAGATTTTTATAAACTGATGCTGAGTGAGGAGAGCAGAACCAGGAGAAATTTGTACACAATCACAGACACAACGTATGTGTGATGACTAACCTCAACACTTCACATCATATATCAAATTAAACTACAAATGGATACATAAATTACATGTAAATATGGAAGCAATAATAGATTAGAGGAGCAAAGAGGAAATTACTTTTCACATCTATGGATAGTAGAAGAGTTTATGACAGAACAAGCACCAGAGAGAATCACAGAAAATAAAATACATGGATCTGCTTCGATAAAGTTGAAATGTTTTTGTACAAAGAGAATAAATGCATTTAAAATGAGGATGGTAACTGTTACTTGAGGAAAACTATCTTTGCAGTAAACTTCTCCAAGAACTGTTACATATGCAAGATATAAAAGGAAATAATGCCAAATTCTAAGATTAAAAGTCACTCTCCAAATAAGTCAAAGGATATGAATGGGAAGTTTTCAATGGAAGAAATCCATGCTCCAAATCCCTCACAACGTGAGAAATACACATTAAAACAACTCAGGACAGGCTGCTGGGACTGAGGGTTGGAAGTAGCAGCTGAATTTAGCTTGGGTTAATGGTAGACCCCTTTTTTGAAACTGGGTGTGTGAGGACAAAGAAAGGAAGGGGGAGGTCCATAGTAGCTACAGCAGCATCTGCAAACCACCAGCCCTTCAATGACACATGGATTCCTCACAAAACCCAGAGCTAGGAGTAAAGGGCTGCTGTTCTGGGAAAGGGGAGGGGCTCAACCTCCTTTACTCCAGCAGGAGGAAACCAAAGATCTGGCTGGGCGTGGAGCAAGGGGGGGGGGTGGAGGTGGGGGTGGAGGAGTACACCCATAGAACCTATGGGTCTGCCCCCACTGTTTATGTGTGGGTACTCTGGTCTAAATCCTGTATAATATAAACCTTCCAGACTCTGGACAAGAGGGAGCCATACCCGCCTTTCTGGCTCATTGTCCTCTACCAAGGGACTTAATAATTTCTTTTTAAAACTTTTTTCACGTGTGGGATTTTATTCTCTCCAGCACCAGCCTCCCTGCCACTAGGAAACTGGCATAGTGGACAGATACCTGGAATTGGAGTTACGAACCTAGACTGAAGTTCTGCCTTACTAGCTCTGTGACCATAGGTATGCCATTTAAACTCTCTTAGCCTCAATGTTCATATCTGTAAAATGGAGTGTGATAATAATACCTATACTGAGTAAATTACAGGGTGGTTGTAAGGTTGAAATGAGCTACTTTGAAAAGCACTTTTCCAATTATGAAGTACTAGAGAAGTGTTCATTATTTTTGTTATCATCATTATTTATCTCTGATAGTCTTTTTGATAGAGTGTACATTCTTTTCTGTTTAATATTCTTCAGATCATTGCACAGAATCTTTACTAAATGTCTTTACTAACTCTGTAGAAGTATGGGAATGTGTAACATTGATGAGATTTGAAGTTCCTTTTGTACTGATAAGCTAAGAGGCATTTAGCACCTAGTTTAGATTAAGCCTCTGTTATAGAAACAGAAAGTATGAACTCCTATCTCTTGTTGGTGATATAACAGTAAGAAGTTGGATGAAACAGGAAGCTAATGCAATACTGCATATAAGGAAAAACCCAGAGAGGGAGAGTTAGAATTTCTTGGGACAAGGATCTGGAGGCAGAAGCTGCTGCTGCTGGAGAAAAAGGGAATTTCTCTCAGCAGCATCTGGTGGCTGGGCTGCTACTGCTGGACTAAGAATTGAAAAAAAATTAAGAATTTGTAACTGAGACAGATCTTCTTGGAGCAAACTCCATGGAGGCTGAAGCTGCTGCCACTGGGGAGGCTGAAGAGGAAAGCCCCTCCCAGGCCAGAGAGAATGATTTTGATTTTGAAAACCTGGATGGAGTGTTCTTGATTCTGGGAACCAGCTGAAACTTCTGATGAGTCCAAGGGCCAGCAAGAGCTGCTAAAAGACTGAGGAAGCATGACTGTGAGGGATTTAAGACTTTGTTTGTGGCTTTGTTAAACCTTGTCTTCCCAGGAACAGAGACCTTGAAGGATTTGAGATGGACCGGACACTGTCAGCTCCCGTGAGGAGCGAGAACTTCACAGAGAGCTGGACAAGGACCTGGAAACTGTCTGCTTTTGAACCCAGGTGACAGTTTGGTGAATCCAGGTAGGATCTGGGACCATGGAAGGGGATCCAGGGAATCCTAGAAACCACCCCAAATCAAGCTGAAAGAAGACATTACTTGGATATGGGTACTGACTGAGAAACTGTAAATTTACTAGTGACCTAGGGATGGAAGTCTGTGTATTTTCTGATGATTGAATAGAGAGTGATGAATGGTGATTTATTGACTAGATGACTGTACTTTTGATTTATGATTGAATAAGTGACCGATTGAGTTAACTTAGTGGGCCTCATGAGTGGAAAATTTTGACTATTGTACTTTGTGTCCCTTGAGGAGGCAAACCTCCCTAAGGGTGACTGAATGATTAATATGATTGAATGATTGATTTACTAAATGATTGTTCTTTGTTCAAAATTTTTTGACCACTTTAGTGGAAACTGTGTGGACATTTTCTGTGATAAGTTGTTGTAAATGTTATATTTTGATTATCTGTGATAAGCTGTAACGTTGTGAATGCTGTACCTTGATTTCTGTGAATGTTTTGCTCTGGTTTGGTACAGAATAGAGTGTTCACTATACTGTGTAATCAGTACCTTAAAAGCTGCTCATAGTATCTTTCTTCTGAAAAGCTGCTAGTGCTTGGCTTTACAAGCTTTACAAGTTAACTCATCTCCAGCAGGCTCCATCCTTAGGCCAGGACTAGGAGGAGACAGAACTGTGGGAATCACATGCAGCTTAGAGATATGGAACACTTGGTATGCTGTTAAAAACACTGTCCTTAAATGTTCATGAGTCAATGTTATGACTAGGACATGGGGGCAATAGTTTTGTTTTATCACAAATTTTCAGTTCTAGTACAATTTATTTTGGAATTCTGAAGGATATTAACATTTTTCACTTCTTCACTGTTGGAAGATTTTGAGCTTCTGAGGGATAACTCCATTCACCAGTCCATGTCTTGATACATATTTATTAGGCACTAATGTTTAACAGCCTGGAGTGAAATGTTGCTCAGTTTTGGTCACCAAATGAGTCCACAGGATCCTGGACTTAAATCTCCACCTCAGAGCATGCTCAGAATCCACCTAGTCCAATCCCCTTATGCTACAGAGAAAAATGAAGCCTGGAGAGGTAAGGTAACTTGCTCCCAAAAACACTTAGGCTCAGAAATATAGGCTTGGAAGGAACTTCAAAGGTCAACTAATCAAACCTTTTCATTTTACTGAGGAAAAAACTGAACCCCAGAGTGGTGATGGGAGTTGTCTGAGGTCACACAGCCAGTGAGTGTCCACAGCTCCTGAGGTAGGAAGTGAACCCAGATTTTCCTGATTCAAAATAGAACAGTGTATCTGCTAGATTCTGCTGCCTCTTATATTCTCATCTCCCTAGTGCACTCTCATCTCTTCAGACATTCAAAGACTAGAAGGATGACAGGTTAGTTTCTTTTTTAAATGTCAAAAGAAACATTTCCAAACACTATCCAGCTACACCTTATAAACATTCAATAGCCACTAATTGACCTGAATTGAATTCTTTGGTGTAATTTCTTTGTCTGTCTGTTTGTCTCCCCCTCACTCCTTCCCTCCCTCCCTCTGCCCCCTATGTGAGAACTCTTTATCCTAGTTTTATCTTTTGCCTAAATGAGTTGCAAAGGATTTACACAGCAGCATAGGTTAGATGAGATATCAACAGATTTTTTTTGAAAAAACATCACTTCAGCACCAAAGATCCTGGAAAGCTCTTCCAGATATCCTCTCAATAAATCACCTAATCTTGTAACACACACATAATCATCAGAGGAATCCCATGGGGACAAGGTAGCAAAGCCACTAGAAGCTAGGTAACACGGTGGTTAGAGGAGTTGTGTCTAGATTCATGAAGATTCATCTTTTTGAGTTTAAATCTGGCCTCAGATACTTCCTAGCTGTGTGACCCTGGGCAACTCACTTAACCTTGTGTGCCTCAGTTCCTCACCTGTCAAATGATCTGGAAAAGGACATGGCAAACCACTGCAATATCTTTGCCAAGAAAACTGATTAATGAAGTCAGTCCCAACTGAAAAACCATCCAACCATAGTGAGATGCACCCAGACTAACATTGGTTACGTGTTATCATCACAAACAACAATGTATCCTATATCATCAACAGAAAAATAGATGCTCAACCAAACAGAAAACTTTATTCTTTCTACTTTGCTTTGTTGACAGAATAATGAAAGAAATGACCAAAAATGCCATTTCATTTTCTTTCCCAATTTAAAAATCATTGACAGTTAATTGGTAAAGGACTGATGTCAAATTCACCAAAGTATATTTAAATTTCAGTTCCAAGTCCTGTGTGTAGGAATCATGTCTACCAATATTACTCCGCAGCAGGGGTTTGATCCATGGCTCTTCCTTCCCTATGAATGCAATGGTTAGTTTTCCCCAAAAGGTGACAAAGATACTTCTGGAGCCCCAAAGAAATATTTTTATAATTCTCTAACTCAGTATCCCACTCACCATAATGACTTTTCAGAAAATTTTCATCCCTCCTCAAACCTCCCATGACTCATTCCCACACAAACCCACCCTCTCAGCTATGAACCTTATTTTATAACTAACTGAAAATACTGAAGTCATTCTCTGAGGGCTCCTCCTTGTTCCCTCTTTTTCCTCTCACATTGCTCAGATGCTTTCTGCCACTCTCCCCCTTCACCCCTGTCTCTAACACTGAGATGTGCCTATACCTTGTTAAGCCAAAGCCCTCTTTAACTGGACAAGAGATCCCCTTTCAGTCCATTTCCTCCAGCAGACTGCTCCCTTTATCATTCCCCTTCTCTCAGTAAGCATCTCCTTGTGCACTGGATATTTCCCCAAACCTATAAGCATATCTATGTCTCTCTTATCCTTAAAAAAAATCTCTCCCTGTATCCATTTAACCCCTCTAATTACCATCCCTTATATCACCTCCCTTTTGTGACTAAACTCCTTGAAAAGGTGATTTATAATAGTCACCTATATTTTCTTTCCTTTCTCTTCTTAATTCTCTAAAGTCTACCTTCTGCCTTCTATCATTCAACTGAAACTTCTCTCATTAATGTTGCTAACCATCTCTGACATCTCTGGCTTTCTTTAATTCTCAGATAAAAGCCCACCAAATACCCCATATGGACCCCCAAGTACATCCCCATTCCAGTCTGTCATACACTGAGCTCTCAAAATCATCTTCCTAAAGCACAATTCTGATGGTGTACCCTCCCTCCCAATCTACTTTTCTACTCAATCAAATCCAGTGGCTCCCTATTGCCTCAGGATCAAATATAAAATCCTCTCTGGCATTTGAAGTCTTGGGTACTTCCCCTCACTCCTATGATGTACTCTTCAAGTTGTTGCTAGAACAAGATTCTCCATCTCCTAAATCTGGTCACTTTCTTTCTGGGGCTGTCCCCCACTCCTGGAATATTATCTGTCCTCACCTCTGCCCCCTGACTTCCCTGGATTTCTTCAAATCTCAGCTAAAATCCCATATATAGAAAGCTTTACCTTTTCCTGAAAATTTCTAGCACCTTTCTCAGGGTGATCATTGACTGTATATGGTTTATTTCTTCGTAGGGGTTTGACTGTTGACACCCTCATTAGTCTGTGAATTACTTGAGAGAGCAGGGGCTGTCTGACAATTCTTTGTATTTCTAGTGAAACACAGAGTCTGGCACATAATAAGCAGTTTAAAAATGTCTGTTGGCTGTAAGGAACTGGATTGGCCCCTGATGAAGCTTCCTGGCCCCCTAAGTCCATAAGAAATTCCACCAATGGGCACACAGGATCTCTAACTTGACAGATTTCTGAAGGCTGCCCAAGTCCCCATACTCGTCCTTGCTCTGGTAACCAGATGTGCTTATAAGGAGATAAGAGTGTGGGTCTGTGTCCAGAGAATCTGTGCCAATTTGTTGTTGTTGAATTTCCTTTCTGTGTTAACTCAGAGTAAACTTCCTACTGTCAACTTTCCAGTGATGTCTCACTATCTAGTTTCATCCCAACACTGACCCTGAATTAAGAGATTTCTAGGGTTCAAACCTACTCTAACAATTTGGCAAAATAGAGAAAATCAGAGACTTCTAGACTGACTGACACTGTCCAAAGGAAGCATCCTCCTTACTGCAGTGCCTTCAGGGCCCAAACTTTTGGAAAAATCATAACAACAATTATATACATGGAAAAGTTGGGAGGATTGGGGACACCATTGTAGGCTTAAAAAATCTGAGGAATATCAGAGCTGACAATTAATAAAATGTGAGTTAGGCAGTTCTTTGTCTATTATATTTTAAGTCAAAGTGAGGTAGACTATAAACCATTTATTGAGCACCCAGTAAATGTGAGTACAGCATAATGTTAGGCTGTGCAGAGGAGTGGAGAGGATAAAAATGAGGAAGGGTGGATACTAAGGGGATCAGAGCCCCTGGGGGCAAGTTCTAGAACTATATGGACTGGCTCTGTTCTTCTCCTTCTTATTTCCCTTCATTCCCTTTGAATCACCAAGGATAATTCCACCAAATTAAATACCCCTTTAGGTTAATAACATTGATTTGTGGAGTTCAGAAAGCAGAAGTGGAAAATGGCAGTGGAGGTATGTACTATAGCTCTTGGTACAATTCTTTGCACAAAGTAAGTGCTTAACAAAAACTTTTTTCATTCATTCATTCATTCATTCATTCATTCATTCATTCATTCATTCATGGCTGTCAGTAGAGAGCTCTCCTTGAATGGATTTGGGACTGTTAAGTAGTCAATAGTCTACAATAAATTTTCTCTGGAAGAAATCTAAAGGCAATGTCAAAAACATGAAAACGCAAATGGATGAGATCTTGAGAACACAGAATTTCCATAGCAACCCTCTCTATTTTGTAGATTATAGGAATAGCGCCTAGTAATTGTCATTCAGGACTTTCTCTGATTGTTTGAGGAGGTCTGTTAACTCTTTTAGACAGTGGGGGAAGTTGCCCTTCAAAGCTTATTGAGGGACAGCATCTCCCCATAGACTCATCTATGAAAATCTGTCAAAACTGACCCTCATCTCTTCATTCTTCCTACACTCTACACTCTTCTTTCACATTCTTTCTTTTACCCAATGATACCTTCCTTCTTGCTTGTCTTTGCACAAGACACTCCATCTCCGAACTGGTCATTTTCACTGGTTGTCCCTCTTGCCTGTAATGTTTTCCCTCCTCACCTCTGCCTCCTGGTTTCCCTGACTTCTTTCAGGTCCACTTACTATCCTAGCTTCTACAAGAACCATTTCACAGACCTCCATAGCTCTAGGGCTCTTATTCTCTTGTTTATTTCCAGTTTAGGCTCTATATGGTTTGTTTATACTTCACCTGTTTGTATATTGCCTACCCTATTCCACTGTGAGGTCCTTGAGAAAAGTGACTGTCTTTGGCTTTTCTTTTTCTTCTAAGTACCTGGCAATACCTTTGGGCTGGATGAAGTATTTTGTTTGTAAGCTTAGGAGGGAAGGAGACACCATAGTTTTCTTAATCCTCAAATGGCATGAATTTAACCTCTTCACCTTCATATCCAACCTGTGTAGATACTCTCCAGTTTATTAATGTTTTTCTTACTGCACAATCACTGTCTTAGTTGTCTCCCTTATGCCACACTGGTACTACGATATGTAACTGCTTCTACACCCAGGGTACTAACACTGGTTGAAGAACTCTCCCCATCCTGTGTTTCCCCTTCACAATCAGTCAGTAGACTTCCTTTCTTTTTATGTCATTCCTTCAAATTCACCTTATACCTTCTTCCCTCTGTCTATATTCCTTCTATCTGAACTATTAGTGGTACATTTTTTAAGAATTATGAGTATCATCTTTTGATATTCAGATGTAAACAGTTCAGCTTCATGTAATCCCTTACATTTTTCTCTCTTTATCTTTTTAGGATTTTCTTGGGTCTTGATATTGGAGATCATGTTTTTTGTGTGCACTTCTGGTCTTCTCCTTATGAAAGCTTGAAATCCATCTATTTCTTTGAATGAACTGGTAGCTTTGCTTTTAAAAAAAATTCCTTGTAGATTCTGCTCCAAGCCTCTTACCTTTACATTGTGTTTTTCTTGCAAGCAACATATTGTAGGATTCTGTTTTTTTAAATCTACTCTGCTGTCTGATTCGATTTTGTTAGAGAGTTTATCCCATTTACATTCAATTATAATTACTACCTGTGAATTTCCCTCCATCCAGTTCTTCCTCCTGTTTGGCCTCTCCTTTCACCATTTCCCTCCTCACCGGTGTTTTGCATCTATTTACCACTTTCCTAAATGTGCCTTCCATTATGTCAGTTCCCCATCCCACTTACTTAATCTCCTTCCCTCCTAAGCTTACAAACAAAATACTTCATCCAGCCCAAAGGTATAATATAACAGAGGAAAACATAACTTTTTTAGTGTAATGGAAGACTTCCAGACATTAGTGATGAAAAGAAGAGAGCTGCATAGAAGCTTCAAAGTGTAAATACAACACTCAACAGAAGGTAGCCCAAGTTCCCAGGAATGTACTTCTGGGCCTAGAGTCCCATCAGTACCCCCACTCTCAAGCATCATCATCCCAAGGTAAAGGTAGAAGGTGGACCCTAACAGAGGGAGACATTTAAACTCTACTGATCAAAAGGGCTTTCTCCTTGGTGGATGGGAGACCTCAACCTAAGGGTAGACTATGGGGAGATTGATGAGACCACTGGAGTGGGCAGAAGAGCTGTCTTGACTTTTATGGGCCCTGTCAATCAAAAAAGCATTTATTAAGTGACTGTTGTGTATATCCCAACAACATGATCAAGTAACAAATCCTTTGTACTTTGCATTCTTTGCCAGGATAAAATAAAAGATATCCTATATTGGTTATATTTTAGCCTGATTGCTCACATGCAGGCTTAAAGTCCTTTGCCCTTTCTTTGTGGAGAATTAAAAGCAACATTCTGATGTCCCCTAGGGAAACTATTATTTGGTGGCAAAAGCTGCCCTAGAAAGCAGAATTATATTATGGAAAGAACTCTGTCTGCTCTGGAGTCAGAGGACCTGGGTTCCAATGCTGCCTCTGATGCTTAGTACCTGTGTGACCCTAGGCAACAACTTGACCTTGTTGGGCCTCAGTTTCTTCTCACCTGGCTAGGAGGAGATCAGTGAGGTCACCACAGTACCTAGGGTGATAGTTGTCCCCTTGCATGTCTCACAGTAACTGCTTCTTGCCGGCCTTATGTGTCTTCTTCTGCATGCTGATCTGCAGTCAGCATCTCTATTTCTTTTTCTCTGGCTCTGCCTCTGTCTCTGCCTGTCTCTGTCTCTGCATCTCTATGTCTGTCTTTGTTTTGTTCTCTGTCTCCCAATATATACTATATATATATGTGTGTGTGTGTGTGTGTGTGTGTGTGTGTGTGTGTGTGTGTGTGTGTACATACATATGTGTGCACGTCTCATATCTTTTGTAGACTCTAACGTTTTAGATCTTCTCCCAGCTCCCAATATAGGACAAAACTGGAAAGAATCCCTCCCTCTCTTTTTCCTGGCCTAGGGAAAATAATGGAGGCCTGATAAAAAGCAGGCTGAGTGGCAGGCTGATACCCAGGATTCTGGGTATCATTGGCAACAACCAGTCACCATGGCAACCAGTGAATGGAAATAGTTGCTCCTGCCTTACTGGACACTACATTTTGCTTCTCGAGAGCTTACATCCCACCATTGATGGAGTGAATAACTTGATCTGGATTTCCACTGGAAAAGTTTGAGATCCCCATCCTACTCCCTGCTCTTTGAATAAGCCCGGGTCAAGCATTGCAGGGTCCAGTAGTTGGAATTTCGAGCACGAGGGGTTTTCAATGCCTGCTGACCTATTCACATTTACATTGATTAAATGATTCATCTCATTAATAATTTGCAATGATTGAGGCAAACCAACTGGCACCAGTCACTCACAAAGTGGCAGGGGATTAAACTCTCCTGGCCTTACATGGGTTCATTTATGCTATCTGGCAGTGACAAAATTTCTTTTAGGTTTTTAATTCAGTTCAGAGAAAAGATCATTGGGACAAGGGCCTCACTCCAGGATTGTCGAGGGCCATTCTCTGACCCAGTCCATATATGGGAAGGCTCTGGTCCAGTATTTTCCCCAAGCCAGCTCCCTGTGAAGGCTATATTATGACTTAAGATTGGTTCACCATCTCTTCCTGACTTCCAGGACTTTAGGATGTGGCAATTGAGCAGTGACCCAGATATAGATGCATGCAAGGGAAAAAAGATATTAAGACATATGTATGTATGTAAGTGAACAAGGACATTAAAACATAGAGATGTGCATAAATGAACAAGGACATTAAACACTTTTTCAAGGGAACTTAACAGATAATTGTTTTACATTAATTATATAAACCCTGCTCTCTGATCGATAAATGGGAAAGTTCTATGACAGATCCTGCCTGGCTCATGTCCAATCATTCCACACTTCTCAGTTTGGTCTTTGCCCATCTTGATGCAGTCATCACAGGATTAAGTAGACTTCATCTGTACCCTACTCACCCCAGATTCTGCTAGAAGTCAGATGGTAGAAGGAAGAATTTTACCTCAAATTAACTTTAATTTTTTTTTTCTTTTTGGAGGGCAACTGGGGTTAAGTGACTTGCCCAAAGTCACACAGCTAGTAAGTGTGTCAAGTGTCTGAGGCTGGATTTGATCTCAGGTCCTCCTGACTCCAGAGCTGGTACTCTATTGACTGCACCACCTAGTTGCCCTCTCAATTAACATCAAAGGGTCAAAGATCCTAGGCAACTGTATCAACAGGCTTGATCTCTGCCACTCCCTAAATGAGAAGATCTGGAGCATGAACTGGGTGAGCTTAGGCAAAAACTCTTCCAGCAATGATACTCAATGTTCTGAAGACCCTCCCAGCTCTGTCTATATGCCAAGGACCCTTGTAGTGTGACCAGTATATGTATAATCAGAGGTCCCCTGGGAGCAATGACATTCTGGGTTCTGAGGTCCCTTTCATCTTTGGCCTTTTGTCATGCTAATATGACCCTCCCAACCTCTGACATTTTGTGTTCCAGAGTCATCCTAGCCCTGATATTCCACATTTTCTGATCCCTGGGACGTCCCAGAACTCACATTCTGCAATATAAGGACATTTCCAACACTGACATTCTATCATCTATTATCTCATTGTCACCCCACCTTACAGTCATGAGCCCTTTTTTAAAGTGATCCTAGACGATATGACTCCATTATCTGAAACTTTAAGAAATTTCTTTTAGATGAAACATTATGCTTTAGAAAAATTCCTAACATTCAAGCAGAGACTTCTCTCTCCCCTTAAACTGAAATTTATATTTGTTTCTATTTTGCCAATGACCTCAAAATCCAGGTTACTATAAACCTTTGTATAACTAAAAAGGAAATTCCTATAGTGTCTATGACTAGATGGGTATTAAGAGGGGAAAGTGGGGAAAGGAGCAGACCCCTTCTTGGAACTTCCTTAGGTCTTAAGTAGGTGGATACAATGGTGGCACTGCCCCTGGGTCTTCTATTCTGAGATGGTAACAGCCAGTGTCCATCTATGATATGTTCCTTCTCTACCAGAGCTTGGTCCTAATTTCTCTTTCTTTTTTTCCTGGTAGAACGAGAGCTGCCAGTTCTTTGATCAATTTGTCCTGACTCATCTCCTTCTCTATTTCCAAACCCTAGGAATCTCTGTATTTTTCTATGATGGGTCTTCTGTTTCATACAAGTTCCTAAAGGTGTGTCCATATTCCTTAAGGCAGAACTTTGGTTTGTTTCCAGAAGATTTATGCAGAGCCTGTTTTCATTTGGTTCTACCTTAATGATTGATTCATTTAATAACTGTTCTCATATAAGGAAGGTATTTACTTACTTTGAAGGTGCTGGGAAAATTAGTGAAGCTCTTCACTTTTACATAAGCATTCTCCCAGCTCTAATAGTCTATAATCAAATTACCCTTCCCCCAACCCACACTCCCATAGGCCAGCACTACAGATAATCAGAATGAATGGAGCTTTACTTACAGTGAGAAGTAGTTTGTATCTAAAACCATCAGTAACTATCATATGGAACCATCTATGATCTGAATAAGCTAATTTCTTCCCTGTAAGAACAGGGGTGAATCAAAGAGGCTCATTGTTATCCCTATTATTCAATAGTGTCCCACAAATGTAAGTTCTAGAAATAAGAGAAGAAAAAGAAATTGAAAGAATTAGAATAGGCCTCCACCAGCCCCTGGAATCTGCCCCATGTCTCATCTCTCTTTTAGATCTTTAGAAGTAAGGGAGGGAGGGAGGCAGGAGAACAGCTGTGTCCATGAAGCTCCCACTTCTGTGAGGTGTTGGGGGCCAAGACTTTCTGGGGTCTTGGCACACTAGCTCCCCAGTTCTACAAAGGCATTAGGCAGATATGCAAGGAAAGTATAATCTTGTTGGGTGGATGCTCTCTTTGGTTTCGTGAATATCTAAAGACTGTACTGAAAGTTAATTTGCAAGTCTTGATTAGGACTCCCAGTCTATTGTGCCCCAGGAGGTGGTTCTAGGATAAAGATCTTAAAGATTGATTAGCCTTGGGCTGAGGTCCGGGGAAAGGCAAGACCCAAGTCATGTAATCACCCCTGAAATAAGGAATATAAGCTCTATGATTTTCTTGTATCTTTGGCTCTGTATGGAATAGCTCTGCAATAAACAGACTATGAAATACATCCCCATCTTTCTGTCTTTTTCCTTTAATCTGCTGTAAGCTTTTCTCACTCTCTCTTTATTTTCCTCAACTGGTAGCTAGGCCTAGACTGCAATGGCCACAGCAGTGAGGGAGGCAGCATCTCTCGGGGTGGGGGGGAGAGGCAACAGAAAGGAGAGGAGGTGTTACTCATCCTTGAATCAGGCTTCCGAAGGGGACAGCAGAGGGAAAGGGAGCAGTGTCTCCAGCCCCTGTGGGAAAGTTGGAGCTCTGACCCCTGCCTCCTTTGCGTGTCCATCAGGAGAAGGGGTGTGTGTGTGTGTGTGTGTGTGTGTGTGTGTGTGTGTGTGTGTGTACTAGTGTCACTCAATGCCTGGTGAGTAGTTGCCTTAGGAATTTGATTTCATGCTGCACAAATGTAAGCATGGGATGGAGCCTGGGGCAGACAACAAAGGGACAGCCTTGGAACAGGAAGATCTGGATCCAACCTCTACCTACTGGCTTAGCCACATGACCATAAATCAATCACTTAACCCCTCTGTGTTCAGGCACCTTCCTAATCCCTCGATGATTGACATTAGCAGCAGGACTCTCCAAGGTGGAGTGCTCCCCACCAGTGACATCATCAGTCTGGAGGAAATAATCATGCCAAGAATAGAAGCAGCTAAAAATGGTCCTGGTCTGACTACACTTAGAAAATCTTGATCACTTCTAGGCTCCACCTTTAGGAAGGACATTGACAGATGGGGAAGATGAGGGGCCTAGAAACTTCACCCCATGAGGAACAGATGAAAAGGGGATCCCTGAATAGAGAAGCAGCATCTCATTTTGAACTCCAGCTCTACTCCCTACAGCCTGTGAGACCCTGGGGAAGCCACTGAACCTCCCTCTCTGGGCCTGTTTCCTCTAGCATAAGCAGAGTAGATTGGACCCTGTCAGCTCTAAATACCATGAACCTATAAGTGGATGGCATTTCTCTCTGAAAAAAGAAGACAGCAGAGTCAATGTCAGCCGTCCTCATGAATTTGAAGGAGAGTCACAGGGCACAGGGATTAGTCTTTGGAGTGGCTCCAGAATAGGGAACAAGAATGAAAGGGAAAGAGAATGCACATGGCATATAGTAGGTGATTAATAAATGCTTCTGGGATTGATTGATTAACAGATTGTTTACAGGACTGCTGTTATGTCTTAACGCAATGAAAAATTGAACTTTCAAATGGAATGGGCTAGGTTGGGAGGCAGTGAGTTCCCCATTACTAAAGGACTCCAAGCAGGGATTGGAAAGTCTCTTGTCTGGGATATCATAGAGAGGATTCATTTTGTGTCAGGTCTAAGATTCAAGGATCCTGTGAATTGTCTACTTTGACTCTCCTTTGATAGAATTAGGGGAGGGGCATCTCCGTTTCTTTACTCTCCTCTTCTACAAAGTTGCAATGCCTCTTTCAGAGGCAGATATACTAGTGCCCTTCCTCAATCACTTCTCCATAAGAGACCCAGTGCTCAGCTCCAGACACTGTTTGCAGAGGAATTTTCTTCTACCCATGGGCCCCTTTCTGTAAAGACTTCAAAATTTCTGAATCTCTTCTGTCTTTCCTTTTAGAATGACATAATTTGTTCAATATCTGCTTGAACTTTGTCCCCACAGGCCTGGAGGCAGCAACGATGTCTCCCCTCTGGTTGGAAAAGGCCTTTTTCTCCATGTCCTTGTTTCCTACCTCTCTTCTTTATAATGGTATGTGAAATCCCTTCTCACCTCTCCTGCTCCTATTTCCATCTGCCACTGCCCTTCTCTTGATGGCCCAGACTCCAGGCTTCCTTTCTCACCTCACTGGGAAAGCCATCCTTCCCAGGCTCAGTCTCCCCTAGTGTTCCCTGGTATTTGCCATACTTGTAATACTCACTTTTCTGCCATTCCTGGTCCTTGCAGAAGCTGCCTTTTAAGTGCCTTCCTCTCCTTTCTCTCCTATTCCCAGGACAGAGATCCCTTGAGACAAAAATAAAGACAGAACAACTCATGGTTCTGGTCAACTCATGGATGAATTTAGTGATTTCCTTATAAAAGCTCGGTTAGGAAGGAAATGCCAGAATTATTCCCATTTTACAGATGAGGAAATGGAGACTGAAAGGGGTTAGAAGGTAAGAGGGGAGAAGGGCCTGCATGAGAAAATGGCAAAGAAGTTACCTGTTAGTGCTGCTAGAAGGAAGGCTCCCATCAGAGCTGAGCCCTCTGTCCCACTCCCATTCACTCTAAGAGCCTTGAGCAATAGATGGTTAATATGTCTATAGTGCTTTACTGCAGAAAGAGCAGTAGCTCGGTGAATAGAGCACTGGGCCCTGAATCATCAAGGTCTGAGTTCAAATCCAGCCTCATCAACTTACTTGCTGTGTGATTCTGGGCAAGTCAGCTAACCCTGTTTGCCTCAGTTTCCTTGCCTGTAAAAATGAATTGGAGAAGGAAAAAGCAAACCACTCTAGTATCTTTGCCAAGTAAGCTCCAAATAGGGTCGCAAAGAGTCTGACATTAGTGAAAAATGGCTAAACTACAAAAGTATTCAGGGGACCATCTTACAGAAAAAGAAGATTAAAGAAAAATTCAGTAAAATGAATGAATGCATTGAAAATGTCTGAAAAAAAAATCCATGCTGCCATAGCTATGGACCTTTTGCCTCTGAAAAGGATTAAAGAGACTTGTCTACTTCCTCTTTTTAAGGGCAATGCTTCTTTAGGTTTGTATTATTTACTCACACAGAGTTATTCCCCATCAGTAGGATATGCCTTTCTCTGCTGTCGGAGATTGTTTCTATTTATCTTTGGACTCCTAGTACCCAGAGCAAAGTGTGCACATAGGCTTTTAATAAATGGTTTTTGGACTATTTTAAAGGCCATTGAAGATTATGCTTCAGTCTTTTCCTGACATCTGGTGGTCAGAAAAAAAGGTTATTATAGCATGGTCTTTGGTGACATCCATTGGTCAAAGTCAACATTGAGAATTTAGATGGATTATTGCATTGTAATCAAAGATTTATTCCAGAGAAGAATATATCATATAATTGAGATCCCTGTCTGTGGCTAATGCAAATATTACACTTTTAGTTTGCCATCTCCTCCAACTCATTTTGAAACATAGTTTTACTGAATTTTAACCCATGTTACAGCTCCTTCCTGGTTAAGCAGGCAGAATAGATCTAAATAAAATCCTGAATATATGAAAGGAAGAACACTAAATTCCTTCAGTGTCAATATGAATTCAGACCCAATCAGTATCAAAATCGTCTATTAAACTCTCCATCATATCAAAAGCCATCTGATACAGGATATGATTTCATAGCTGTGGTGACATATCTGAGTTGATTTGGTGGATAAAGTCTTAATGTTGCCCAACCAAAGGTGTCAAAATTTTGAGGAAATAAATGCAAAAAAAGATGAATCTTTGTTTTGGAGGAAATTTGTGAAAGAAATATAAAGTTTGAATGAGACTGCACCAGTGTGAAATCAGGTCAATATTAGCCCAGAATCCCAGGGCTTGCTGCTCTCCAATTGCTTAGTGGTGTCCAACTTCGTGTGATGCCATTAACTTTTATACGTGACTTTTTTTTTTAGCAAAGATACTGGAGTGGATTTTAATTTTCTTCTCCAGTGTGTTCCCATTTTATAGATGGGACAAATAAAGGACTTCTCCAGGGTCACATAGCTAATAAATGTCTAAAGCCAGATTTTTTTTTTTTAGATAAGAAGAGGAATTTATTCCCTTTCTCCCAGGAAGAAAGGGGTGCCCCATGAGATGATGTCTTACCCATGTTGATGCATGAGGTCAGGCCGGAAGAGAGAGAGCCTAGTCCTGTTCCAAGGTTTAAAAACCTAATTAGGACGTCCCCTATCCTGGCCAACTGCCCTCTTTCATTGGTGAAAAATTCACCTCCCAACCTCCTCCCCAATGAGACTACAAGGGGGTTGGCCTTCACCAGGCGGGAAGAAATGAACAAAGGAAGATAAAAGTAATTGACAGGAGAAGGGGGAGGGTAGACACTCAGGAGGGGCACGTGGCCTGGGGGTTACATTCCAGACTGAGAAGTTTTCACTAATTTCATGTTCCACACA
>CM053602.1:63027669-63050262 GCA_028646575.1 Pseudocheirus occidentalis | reverse complement strand
CTCTCTCTCTCTCTCTCTCTCTCTCTCTCTCTCTCTCTCTCTCTCTTTCTCTCTCTCTCTTTATTTCACTCAGCTGGTAGCTAGGCCCAGACTTGCTAGCTGCAGCAGAAAACTCTGTACATAGTAACAGTCACAGTGTGCAATAATGGACTTCAACAGACTTAGCTCTTCTCAGCAATGCAAGGACCTAAAACAGTTCCAAAAGACATGATGGAAAATTTCATCCATATCCAGAAAAGGAGCTATGGAAGTCTGAATGTAGATTGAAGCTGAATATTTCCTATTTTTGTTTTGTTCTGTTTTATAATTTTCTTTCTCAGGGTTCCTCCCATTGTTCTAATTGTTCTATACAACATTTCTAATGTGAAAATATGTTTAATAGGGATATATATGTATACATATACATACATATATGTAGAATATATATTGGATTGCATGCCATCTTGGGGAGGAAGGAAGGAGAGATGGGGAGAAAATTCAAAACTTATGGAAGTGATTGTTGAAAACTAAAAATAAATAAACTTGTAAAAATCCTTAAAAATACTCATAAAAAATAAAACAACTATTATATCAACATTTTTTTAAAAAGGATTTGTTCTTTGATACTTGGACTTGGTCAAAACAAGGTCCTAGAGGGCCACATGTGGCCTCAAGGCTGAAAGTTCCCCACCCCTGTGTTACCCTTTCTTTGAGGAGTCTGAAGAGAAGCCAAAATTTTATGCTCCCTGAATTCCCCAGGGTAGGTCCAATGGCCTCCCTGGGAGGCAGAATTATAGAGGGGAAAGATCTGAAAGTCCAATCTGAAGATAGGGTGATATATTCACTTGGATGGTTTAAAGCTCTATGACTCTGCACTGTCTGACCTAAGTTTCCTTATCTGTAGAATTAAGGGAATGGACTAACTAGCCTCTGAGATTTTTATCAGCTAAGATTTTCTGCCTAGCTTAACTAAGAACAGCCAGATGGTTGCCCACTAAGGAATGAATTTCTTTGGCCACATCAGCTGATAAATCCATTTATGACATTTGATGGACTCACATAGTAAAAAGTAGTGTCCACCATAAGTCTGTGAATTATACCAATACCTAACATTTGATCATGACGCAGAAGTATGGTCTCTCCAAGGCTTTCTACAGAATTGGATCCTACAGATACAAGATACTGGATACAATTTCAGATATGGCCACCCTGTTGGATCATTTTATTTAGCAATTTTTCATTGTTAGACTTGACAGTTCTTGGGGGGGGGGTGGGCTGGGGAAGAGCAGATATCAACAAATGACTGATGTAAAACTTCAATTTGTTTGATTTACAAAAAGGTAAAGGAAAATTACACTGTGGTTGAACAGACAGAATGACAGACTTAGAGACAGAAGAAACATGGGTTTAAAGCCCATCTCTGACACCTAAGCTCTCTGAGTCTCAGGCTTCTCACTGATAAAATACAGATAATAATAACTTCTGGTGGGGGTTGTGAGAATCCAGTGAGGTCATGCGTACCTATCACAGACTGTGAAGTTACTCTCCTTTCCCTCACTCCCATTGGCATACTAGTTTCCCAGAGGGCAGCTGTTCCATCTTTACTCTGGCTTCTAGAGGTAGCAGTGAGATCTTGGGCAGAGGGTTTGAACTTATGAAGATTAGTGTTCCTGATTCCAAATCCAGTGAGCTTCACTGGAGCCACTTAGCTGCCCTGTTGCTATGGGTGAAGTACCCTAAAAATCGGAGGTTATTTTGGCAGTGTCGATAGTTCAGTCATGTATTTGGGCTAGGAATAACCTTATTGAGGGCATCTATGTGTCTTAGTGGATAGCGTGCATTATGCCACTGAGAAAAAAGTGTATATTACTCTCTATTCTCATTCAATTTTTTCCAGTTTTCTCATAGACAACTTTTCTAAAATTCCTGTTTTTTTCATTAGATTTATCTAATTCTGAAAAGGCAACCTTGAGGTCCCCCACTAGTATAGTTTATGGTTTATTTCCTCCTATAAATCATTTAACTTCTTGAAAAATTGAGATGGTATATCATATGTTTAGTTCATATGTTTAGTATTGATGCCATTTCATTGTCTATGATACCTTTTAACAAGATAGTTTCCCCTTTTATCTCTTTTAATTAGATCTATTTTTGCTGTTGCTGTCTGAGATTATTATTGCTACCCCTGCTTTTTTTCTGCACCTGAATAATTATAATAGATTCTGCTCCAGCCCTTTATCTTTACTCTTTATTTATCTCTGTGCTCCAAATGTGGTCATCGTAAACAATGTATTGTAACATTCTGTTTTTTCATCCATTCTGTTATACACTTCAGTTTTATGGTTAAGTTTATCCAATTCACATTTACAGTTATAAGTATGTATTTCCTTTCATCCTATTTTCCCCATTTATTCTTTTCTCTCTCTTACTATTCATTCTGTCCTTCCTCTTAAGGATTTTACTTCTGATCACTACAAAATATAGTCAGCCCTCTCTTTCATCAGTCCCTCTCTTTCTTGCTTCCCTACAGGGTAAGACAGATTTATGGATCCAACTGAGTGTGTTATTCCCTCTTTGAGTCAATTCTGATGAGAGAAAGGTTCAAGGTTGTCCACCTCTCCTCATATCTTTTGAACCTTTTTTATGGGAGATAATTTACCCCAGTCTATCTCTCCCTTCATTTTTCTTCCACTGCAGTCTTGCTTCTCATCTCATCATACTGAACCCACACCCCATGATTTGGACATGAAGGATGATATCAAATGGAAATTAGGGGAGCATGGAATAATTTACCTGTCATAATTATGGAGAAGGGAAGAATTTAGAATCAAACAAGAAATAGAGACCATTATGAAATGTAAAATGCATAATTTTTATTATATTTAAAAGATTTTGTAGAAACAAAGCAGTGAAACCAAAATGAGGAGGAAAGCAAAAAAAAAAAAACTAGTGCAAAGTGGGTTGAGAAGACCCAGGAGGACTTTGTACACAAAAGCAGTAATATCCTATGATGAGCAACTGTAAATGATTTAGCTATTCTCAGCAATGTAATGATCCAAGACTATTTCAAAGACTTATGCTGAAAAATTCTATCTACCTCCAAAGAATGAACTGATGGCATCTGAATACAGACCATGTTTCATTTTCCTTTGGGTCAGTGGGGACTTGGATTTTATTCCATAAAATGACTAGTATGAAAATTGTTTCTTGTTGTTATTTGTGTGTGTGTGTGTGTGTGTGTGTGTGTGTGTGTATTGACCAGAGTTGACTTTGGATGCAGGGGATGGGAGACCTTGGCATTGATTGGCCATCAGTATGCCCCACACCAAGCCCCAGTTGGTCATTGTTTGGGCCCCCATGGATTTAGAGTGAATGTACAGAGCAACTGTTTCTGTTTTGACCAGAAACCCTGAGTCTTCCCCTTCCACATTGATTTTTTTTGACTGGGTAAGAGAAGCCATTATCAGCCTCATTTCTTACCTAGCCTTGATCATTGAATAGGTATTGCCTCTAAGTTGTACTGTTAAACAGGTCACCAATTTCAGGCTTCCACCTTTCCCAGAATTCAAGTTTTTAATGGCTTTTTACTATATTTATGGCATTTACCCAATCAGGGCCCCACATTCCATCACTGAAAATCTATTTGCATATTCTTTCCAAATATCTTCTGTGACCTCCCTGCAAGCTCCACACTAGGGTATTAAGGGCTTTATTGGGTATATTCAGGAGTGACTTACATCCTTTGAAAGCATAAACCACACAAGCCATAGAAGCACAGATAGGAAAACAACATGACCAATGAGAAAATTATAATTGTTACAATTTTCTTCCATCCCAACCCTGAAGAGGTGAAGGAAGAACCAATGGCATTTAGAGATTAATGGGAGAGATATACTTCAGAATACATTACAGGCTAGCTGAGTTTCTGAACTAGTTTCAGAGACGAATAAAAAAGGTGTATAGAGTTTTACAACATATTGGGGATTACAGAGAATAGAATCAATTACAAAATGGGATCAGAGCAATTTTTTTTTAATTTCCCACTTTTTCTGAAGGGGAGGTATGTACAATGATGACCATCAACTCACCCCCAACATCCATGTAAGCGACAAATTTCGTATTGGAATGCATCCATCCCCTGTAGTTGTCTGGTCTCTGAAACATCTTTTCTTCGGGAAATCTGGAAAATATCTTGTCCTCAGGAACCACTCTTCAGTAGAATTGTTTTTCTGGTTCCAAGTTACTTGTAGAGAGTCCTTAAATGTTGCTGCTAAAATATTTTACAAAATAGACCTCAATATAAGTTAGTATAGCCTCTCATATTTTACTTCTCCAGTAATTAATTTGTAGTATAAAAACAAATAGAAATTTTAGAGTTCTGTTTTTAGCAAGAGAGCCTCAAAATAGGGATCCAGAGTTTGTTTGAAGCTTCCAAAAATTTAGGTTTTTACCTGCCCCATTAGAATCATTTACATTTGATGTACGGGATTGTCTGATCTCATTGCTTTTTTAAAGTTTCTACTCTGATTCCAGTTCCTTTAGGACAGTGATTCTCAACCTATGGGTTGCAACCCCTTTGGGAGTCAAATGACCCTTTCACAATGGTCGCCTAAGACCATTGGAAAACACATATTTCCAATGGTCTTAGGAACTTCCAATCTGTCTCCAGGAGGGTCTGCCCATATGCAGATATGCCCACATACAAGTATTAGAGGTTTGCAGAATTAGGAAGGTTGAGAACCACTGCTTTAGGAGGATCAGATGCTATTGAGGAATCAACATTATACATGAAAATATTCTTGCAAGTAGAAGCTTTTTGCCACTGACTTCAATAGTTATAAAAAGAATTTACTTATAAGAAGCTAAATTTACTTTAATTACAATTAAAGACTTGTGAGGAGGCTTAAATAATTAATTCTAAACAGTGCATATCAATAAATTGTTTGTAACAAATGTGTACCACATTGGTAATAAACTTGAATGTAACTGACTTTTCCATTAATATAACATAAAAAGGGGAGTTACATCTCTTTAAGGAAATTGATTGCACTTAAATTCTCTTTCCCAAATCAAACTGAAGATGTTTCTGATTTCCAACCACTAAATTAATAAATTTCTTTCTTTTACAAACTTCCTCTTTATTGATTTTTTCCAATATTACTCAGAAAGAATGAGCTATTTCAGGGATGCATACTTTCACATGACTATGCAGGCAGGGAGGTGGCAAGCCTAAGTACTACTTACCCTAACAGTTTGGGATATGGAATGACTGCACATTCAGATTGAAAACAGTGAGATCTCACATATTGTATTATGCTTATGTCTCTTCTGACCACTTGCCCTGATTATACAAATTTGTTAAGAATAAAGCAGGGACATGATTGTAACAGCAACAAACTAGTCCTTCAGGATTGAGACTCAGGGCATATATATGACAGCACAAAGCAACCATAACTGTGTTTGATTTCAGGTAAAAGTCACAGTTTAACAACTATCCATGTAGTAATAATTCTACCTCCTCAACAGACTCAGCAACAGCCAGGTGAAAAACATTCTTGTTTAAAAGAACACAATGAGGAAACTGAGCATGGAGGATCTCACCTCAGGCTGATTCCAAGGTTGTCCTCTCAGCTTCTTCCCAGATGCATACTTCTACCTGTAACAGTTCAGGATCACATTCCCTCTGGGTTGTTTGTGGCATTTCTCACGAATAGTAGATTACTGACTTGATGATTCAACAATTATACCTAAACTCAAAACTCAAAATAAAACCAGTTACACTCCCTAGAGCTTTTACCTCAATTGGCAAGATTCACTAATCACAGCTTAGGGCTAGATCCAGTTATTGGCGCTCTCACTTATTTGTTGATAAATGATCACACGATATGAACACTTCAGGTGAAGTAATGACAGAGATCTATAGCCATGTGAAAAAAGTATTCTAAATTACTACTGCATGGAGAAATGCAAAATAAAAATTTGTGATCTAGTAACCCCCACACATATTAGATTGGCTAAAAGGACAGAAAAAGAAAATGACAAATGCTAGAGGAGATTTTAAGGAAATTGAGACATGAATACACTGTTGGTGGAGTTGTGAATTGATTCAACCAATCTGTAGAACAATTTGGAATTATACTCAGAGGGCTATAAAACCATGCTAGGACTTTGTTGCTTGAATGCAAGAGGCTGTAGTTCGAGCCATGGGGGATGTGGGAAGCACTGAAAGAATGTTAAGAATCCTGTTGAGAGAGAATGCTAACCCTGATTGTAGAAGGGCTATGATAGGGCTCCAAAAAGATGCCTCCTTACAGGAGATAATTCAAAGATGCAATAAGGTGGGCTCTCAAGTTTATCAGGCAGAGCTCATGCTTTCTTTCCTGGCTACTCCAAGGAAAGTTGGTGGAAATTTTTTAGGTGCAGCAAACCAGGAAATTACATAAGGGAGTGCAAATGCAGATTAAAGGAGGGACCGGTAAAGAGAAGAGCTCCAGAAGGTAGTTGAGGGAGACCCGCCACGCCATTCCCAAAATGTGGCCAAATGGGACATTGAGGTTCTGAATGTAGCCAGAGAAAGAACCAGGGAAACAGGTTTGGGGGCCCCTCGAGGGCTCTACAACCTCAGGCGCTTGTTGCTCAAGAGAAACAGGCACCACAGATGCCCGCAGGGAAGGGTCATTATGCAGCCTTGGCAGCACAGCAACCATCCGAATTTTCCAACTTCAGAGCTTAGGTTACTTTGGCCTTCCCCCACACAGAGCCTGTGAAGTCTCAATTCAACCTCTCTCACAGTTTTTCCACCTTTTCTCATTATTGCTCCCTCTGACACATATTCCATGGCCACTCTGGTTGCTGGAATATGTCATGAAATCCCCAACACTGTCCTTCTTTTAAATGCAGATGCTGATTACACTTATATCAACAAAGGAGTTCCCATAGCTCAAAGCATGCTCAATTGCCCCACACTTTGGTGTGATACAGGTGTTTCTAATATTATCAAGTAAGCTTTACCTGGCTTCCATCACTGTCTGGAGAACTAGCAACTGTTAAAAAAATTTTTCAGGAGATCTCCTATAAATTCTATATGAAGTTTTAGGATCCATTCTGTTGTTTTTTGTGTCTGTCAGCTTTGTCTTTATGTCTTTATGTGAGCGAGTGCATGAGAGTCATTTGTCATTCTGTAAGAAAAGTGTGAACAAGAAGTTCTGAGATTTTTAAAGGTTTAAAAATCTCCTTCCCTTCATTCCACTCTGGCCAAGTGGAGTGAGGAGATGGTGATAAGAAATAAGATGGGAATTTTTCCCTTAGATTGAAAAGGTAAACAAATAAACAGTTAACCATTCCCTGCCTAGAAAAAAAATCTTGTATATTGGAATATTACTAAAAATCAATTTGAACTTATTCTGGTCATTTTAAGGGAAATGTGAAAAAATGAATAAGTACCATTCATAAACTAGTGCTCATATAAGCCAGAATTTATTATACTAATTGACATTTAGGCAAATTGGAATTTTGCTAGTATTTGGTAAAGAAACAGAGCTTCAGGTTTCCCAGTTTTGGGGAAGTGGAACTTTTCATGCCTCTGAGAATTTTTTCAGAAGTTCCACTCCCTTTGAGTGGAGGTTGAAAGCATTTCACTCTAAGAAATTTTGGGGAATAAACACAGCACTGAAGTACAAGATAAAATTAGCAGATTAAGAGAGAGTGCTGTAGAAATAATAGGAAATTTAAGTTACCCCTCCCAATCAGACTAAAATAATAAAGCTAACAAGGATCCCAGTAGCAAAAGCCCTGAGGCATTCCAAAGCCCATACCTTATTTAGATAAACAAATGAATCTCTCCATTCAAACCTCTAAACTCACAATAAGACTCTAAGGGTGTGAGGAGAGGAGAAAAGCCCAATTTTTTGTTAGTAATTTTTGCAACTGATGATTTGGAAATGAAATTGTGGTTTTTCTTAACTCTAGTAAAATTCAAGTGTACTGAAGACTGAGGAATCATTGTAAGCCAGAAGTAGTGTTTTATCAGCAAAAGTTTGGGTTGAATTTTGTTGGAATCAAAAGATGCAGAACTTGTTTAAAAATAGTTATGTCACTTGAATTTTGTAATATTTATGTGCCCTATAGAAAACCAGGTATTTACACCTTTACCTATAATTAAAAAGGAAGTTATATCTAAAACTACCAGTTACAGAAATCATTATCAAAGTTACTTTACTGTTTTAACAATAAAGCCTGAAGTTAATTGATTGCTGTATGTAAAAAGGAGATTAGGTGAAAACTATATTTGGATTAATTCTGTCCATTCAGATCATTCCTCCTGCATGTAGGGGATTTTGACAAAGCATGGGGAATCACCACCAGCCACTCCTTAAAGTCCTTTTCAGTTATTCCTATGTTGTAAAACTGCCAAAAGCCCATGGAAACTATCTCTAGAGGCAAGGCCATTTAATCTGAAAAAGGAACTTGTTTATTTTAAAGCTTGCTAAGAAACTTCAAAATATTTGAAAAGATTTCTAAGATTTTTAAGTTTAACTCCAAGAAAGAAAAATGTAATGTAAGAGAAACCTAGTAGATCCTTACTGTTTATTACAATACAGAAGGGACAGTTAACAGCAGTCCTAAAGAAGGATCTAACTGATATCACAGAGCTTAAGCCCAACAAACTGTTAAAACTGGTGCACACCCAATTTACATTCTTCATGTTCAATCTCACATTGATGGCCTTGGTCCCATTTTTGATGGCAACAATAGGGCTGATTGCTTATTGACAAACATGGTTGTGGCTGACCCTATCACCCAAGCAATGTTAGCCTCCCCAACCTTATGGAGCTATATCTTAAAAACAAAAAGGGGGAGATGGCCCAGGCCCTGTGAGACAGGACCACATAAACAAGATAGTTTATACACTTCTGAGGGTCTCTCACCTGCTATGCGCCAGCTCTGTAGAGTATGAAGCTAGAGTGCTTTCAAAGAGGTGGCAGTGGTGAAAAAAATAATTTGTAGGACACCCACAGGTACTTGGGAAAGCCACTATTTCTTCATAACGTGGGGGCCAGGGTATGCTTGTATTTCCACAGACGAAGGTCAACAGTGGGTTCCTGCAAAGAGTGTCTGTGTTATCTCTGAACCAGTAGTGGAAAAGGAAAAAGAGGAGGTGCCCATCCATATACTGGCGGGGACCATGCCAGATGAATCAGCAAGGGATGTGACTGCTGGCTTCACCACGCTCACCATCTTAGTACCTGCTAATGTGGAACAATACAGCCAACCCACAACACTGTGAGCTCCATCAGTCAAGCTACAGTGGATGGCCACTAATGGCACATCATAAACTATACACAATATATTCTGTTCCCGTGCAAATGTGGAGTCCATCAAAAGACAGAACTTGGAATGGTCTATGGAAAGCCATGGTTTCCATAGGACCAATTGTGATAACAGCTTGGGACAGCATTGGGGAATATGGCATCATGTGCTCGAGCCTGGGGACTGGAAAGCACAACCAAATGTTGGATGTAGCTTTTACGCTCAAGCATGTTTGGGGAGAAAAAGCTCAGGACAGTTACCATTCCTCTTCAAAGAGTCCTGTCTTTAAATGGTTGTGCATAATATAGGCTAATTATGTTGACAAGGGTATCTTCAGGAAATTTCCAGTGAAACATTCTTTGTATCTCAATTTTAATGTTCTTTGTATCTCAGTTGTAATGTGAAATGCCAAAAAAAAGGGAATTCTTTTGTTGAATTGTTTTATCAGTGTTTATACAAATGTAAGATTTGCCATGGACTGATAATTTGTATAGCTGCTAATAACCCTCTTTTGCAAATAGTTAATTCTACATTTGTTTAAGTCTCTTTCTATGCCTGTATCTATTGTATGGTGTAAGCTCAACATGTCAAAAGGCTTGGAAGAACAAGCCAGAATTGATTTAAGATCAGCAGCTAATTCAAACAGCATTGGACTGTGGTTACATCTTAAAACCTCATAGTTGAGGAAAAACTTGTTTTGTAGTTCTCCTTTGTTTGGTTTAATAATAGCTTAGCCATAATTCAAGCTGATACTCACTTGGCACTTTTTCTAAAACAGAAAAGGCGAATTGTAGGGATCAGTGTGAGTCTAAAAGCACCTGTGGTGCTGAGGGTCACAGCCCAGTTGCTAAGCTCACAGGGAGGTTTCTCGTGAAATTACTCACCTGATAAGTGGCAGCTGAAACAGCTGGCTTGGCTCCTCCTCCATTGGTCAGTTCCCCTCTGTTGCAATGAGAATCATGCTACCTCTAGGGCTCTAGGGCATTTAAGGAGGATGCTACAATACAATAAAGACAGCTGCTGTGTGCTTCTCTCTTCACTCTGGTCTCTTCAGTCCCTCCTGAGAATACAGCCTAAGGCTGGCCCTTAGGCTCCTGAGAAAAAGCAGCCCTACAATACAAAAGTATAGTGGCTGTTTTTGGTGGCAAAGAATTGGAAATTGATGAGATGAGCATCATTTGGGGAATGGTTGATTAAGTTGTGGTATCTGATTTTGATAGAATACTATAATGCTATAAGAAATGATGATCAGGATGGCCTCAGAAAAACCTAGAAAGATTTACACAAACTAATGGAAATTGAAGTGAGTAGTACCAGGAGAACATGGTATACAGTAACACCTATATTATAATATGATAATCTATGAATGATTTAGCTATTCTCAGGAGTCTAAAGATCCAAGACAAATCTGAAGGACTTAGGCTAAAAAGTGCTATCCATCCCCAGAGAAAGAACTGATGGTGTCTGATCAAAGCATACATTTTTAAATTTTATTTTTCTTCTTTATTTAGTTTATGGGTTGTTTTTTTTTACAACATGGCTAATACAGAAATATTTGTTGCATCACTACACAAGTATTAACTATATCAAATAGCTTGTCTGACCACTGGTGGGATGGGAGTTGATAGCGAGGTATGGAAAGAAGTTGGAACTTAAAATTTTAAAAATAAATATTAAAAATTTGTTTTCATAAGTAATTCACAAAAAATAAATTAGTAAATAGTACTTTAAAAACTAACAACAATGCTGACGATGATATAAGTGGACTGTTCTATAGACCCTTTCCATAATGTGAATTTACCAATAGATGTGGAAAAGGGTGGGTGAAGATTGCTGCACTCCTGTGGAGGAGGGGCTGGCAAATGGTTCAAGGACACATGGTTCAGCACAGAGAAGCAAGAGCAGGAAGAGGGACACATGGCTAGAGGGGCCAGCCACATGTGGGCCTTACTGTAATTGAAAGGAAGAACATACTAATAGGCAGACAGCTGGGGGCCAGACATGGAAATTTTCAGGAAAGGAAAAGCAACACATGGTGGGGACCAGGAACAGACTACCCCAAGGTGATTGGTTAAAATACCAAACAGTGGGGGCCAAATTCTCGGGTGGTTGAGCAGACTGAAACCAAGGTCTCCTCTGTCAGCACTTGAGTTTGCAAGACAAGACCCATTCTAGCAGTGGTGGTAACTGTCTCTCTGCAGGTCTGTTCTCCTTCCACTTGAATTATTTTTTTTAACTTTTTTTTTGTGGGGGTGTGTGTGTGTTTGTGTGTGGTAGGAGGCCACAGAGCACCAAGTTGAATGGCAGGAGCAGAAAGAGATACATTATGGTAAAGTTTACATGGATGTTTTTCTTTGGAATGCAGATTTCTTCCTTACATAAAGTCCAATTTGTATAATATGAATTAACAAAAAGCAACATCTGTCTGTACTCTATTCTATTCCCATTTGGTTTTCTCCAGAAGTCTTTCATACTTAAGTTTTCTAATGTTGTGTTACTCTTCTTAACTTCTTTCATAATTATTTTATGGTTAGGTTTATCTAGCTCTCAGAGGGAAAAGGTGAGGTCCCCCACTACTGTCTGTTTCTCCCAGTAATTCACTTTATTGTATGTGGTTCCTTTGAACAAGAGGCAGTTTCTCTTCTTCTTTTCTCTTATTAACAGGGGTTAATAGGGTTATTTCTGCTTTTGCTTTGTCTGAGATCATGATTGTCACCCCTCCATTTTTTTTTTACTTCAGCTGACGTATAACAGTTTCTGTTCCAGCCCCGTATATATTTTAACTCTACAGTTCTCTCTTGGTTTCAAGTGTGTTTCTTGTTAAAACAAACAAACATATTACTGAATACTAATTTCTAATCCATTTTGTTACCCATTTACATTTCAGGAGAGAGTTCAATCTATTCACACAGTTAGGATTACTAACTATGCATTTCCCTGTTTCCAATTTTCATCTGTTTCTCCTTCTCTCTCTCTCTTCTTATTCTTTCTTCATGCCCCCTTTTTATCACTTTTTTTCTCTTTTCCCATTCTCTTACCTCTAGTGTAAGACAGAATTTCATGACTGATTAAGTAGGAATGGGTAAATTCATACATAAACATAGGTATAGATATTTTCCCTTTTTGAGCTAATTTGGATGTGACAGGGGTTCAAGCTGGACACTTCCACCCTACCATTTTCCACACCAGGGTAAAAGATTTCCCTCACACATTTATTTTATGTGAGATCACTCACCCCATTCTTTTTCTCCTTTCTGCCTTCTCCAAGGGCATCCATATTTCTCCACTATCCATTTATTTTGTATCATTCCAAACTAAGTGGATCACGTCCTAACCCTCTTTCAATGTAGGATCCTTCTATCTGCTCCAACAATCATAAAATTCTTAGAAGATAGGTGTGTCACCTTTCCTTATAGAAAAGTATACAGTTTACACTGGTTGAGTCACTTATGATTTCTCTTTCATAATTACCTTTTAATGATGTTTGAGTCTTGTGTTTGAAAGTCATATTTTATCTTCAGCTCTGGTCTTTTTACCAGGAATGCTTGAAAGGCCTCTATTTCATTAAATACTGATGTTTTTCTCTTGATGTGTTTCCCCAGAGAGCAAGCCCATAGTAAGTGGGATGTTCTCAGAGAGTGTATCTTCAGTCCCAAATGTCTCATCTACTGAGTGTTCAGAGGCTAGATGTGCTTTCCCAGAGAGTAAGCCTGTAGTAACTGGGATGTTCTCAGAGAGACTGTCTCCTGCCACAAGTATCTTTTCCTCTGACTGTTCAGAGAGTAGGTGGGATTCCCCAGAAAGCAAACCTGTAGTAAGCAGAATGTTTTCAGAATATGTGTCTCCACCCATAAGTATCTCATCCGCTGAGTGTTCTGAGGCTAGATGTGCTTCCCCAGAGAGTAAGCCTGTATTATATGGAATGTTCTCAGAGAGACTGTCTCCTGCCACAAGTATCTTTTCCTCTGAGTGTTCTGAAGGTAAATGTATTTCCACAGAGAGTAAGCCAGTAGTAACCAGAATGTTTTCAGAGTGTGTCTCCTGCTACAATTGTCTTTTCCCCTGTATACTATAGTTATATTGACTGATCTTCTTTCCTAAAACAAAAAATACCATTTGTCACAAGGCATGTCTCTCAGGGAGGAGGGGAGGGAGAGGGAGGTACACATGGGATGCCATGATGTAAGATACAGAAGACATCAATTAAAAGTTTCTAAATGAGTTCAGAGATCTGACAGGTATTCAAGGAGAGGAGCAAAGGAAAAAGAAAGGGATTTGGGGCATGCAAAGTGATTCCTTCCACTTCTGCATCTTCAGGATCAGGGCTTGGCTTGAGACCTCCAGGGCCGAGAAAGGAGACTTTTGGTTGCTCTGTCCATTTATCCATGTGTCTGTTATTGGCGTGTCTTATCTTCTGTTGATACACACTCAGGAACCTTGGGTCTTTCTTCAGTCCATGTGTCGCTTATCCTCTTCTGTGTGTTCCGATGGCTAGCCTCCACATGTCTTGTCCCCTACATGTTCTCCCTCTCATTTCTGGTCAGGACTTCATGTGGCTGGTTGTCATACCAGCTTTATCCTCTTCCTGTTCTTGCTTCTGTCCCCAACCCCTGTGGGTCCTTAAATTGTCTCCTGGGCCCTCCTTTCACAGGCATGTGACCCCCTAACTGCCTCCCTCCTGCCCTTGCAGCCAGGTCTGGGAAAATTCTCATTACTTCAAAATCATTCTACTTAGAGGTTTGCCAACTTCACAAAATAAGAACTGCCTGTAGTTGATTAAAAAAAATTAACAGAGGGTATAAGTGGAAAGTGATTTGGCAGAAATTAGATAGATCAACAAGAATTAGATATGACAGATGAAATGATAAAATGATAACAGATAAAAATAATAATTAAGAGATATAAATATAATCACTAATAATTACTCCAGTTTAGATGTACAACTCACTCATTTATTCATTTTATAGCTATAGATTAAGCTCCTACCACCTGCTGGGCTCATAGAGAGACAGGTGGCCTATTGAAGTAATCAGCAAGGATTTCTTAAGTAACTTCTGCATAACAGGCACAGTGCTACATTCTGGAGATGCAAACACGATTAAAGACACAGTCCTTAACCACCACAAGCTTCTGTTCTACTGAGACAAAAATACATAAAAGTACATAGAGAATAAAGACAAACAATGGCAAAGTACAAGGCAGTCTAAGAGGCAGGTCACTAGTAGCTGGAATCAAGAGAAGCTTCATGGAATAGGTGATGCTTTAACTATCTGGATGGAAGAGAGGGATTCTCTGAGGCCCAAAGATAGAGGGCCAGCTTCAGAATCAGAAGGGCTCAAAGTTCAAGTCCTGCTTTGGACGCATGCTAGCAGCATGACTACAGTCAAGTCACCTGACCTCTAAGTGCCCCCAGACCACTCTGTAAGATCACAGAGACATTCAGATGGGCTGTAAATCTCCCTGAACTGGCAGAAAAGTGAAAGAGTGTTTGACTAAGCACACTATGACTTACCCTTGCCCACGATCACATAACTAGTAAATTCCTGAGGCTGGATTTGAACTCAGATCTTCCTAACTCCAGGCCTAGTACTCTAACCACTGAACCACATAGATGGAGAGATTCAGAGACTCTTGCCAAGCCACGGTCCCGGAGGCTGCCTTGAGAACAGGGAAGGATAAGACAAGAGCTCATTCTCAGTTCAGGAAAGTTCTACAATTCTAAATTCACCACCTACCCTGAACCAAAACTCTAGTTTTCCTCCCTGAGTTATGAACTTCCCAAGTAGCTTTATGTCCAGTGGGTATAAGGGTCTGGAAGCAGGACTTATAATCCCACAGAAAATGTAAATTACCTTTAGACTAGGCAGCAAGTAAAGCTTCAGGTACCTCATGGGAAAAATTGGAAGCTATTTGGGCACTCCATTGCCTATAGACACTTCTGGCTCAAAGTTCCATGGCAGAGAGAAGTACTTTCTGGTAAGAGGGAGCAAGGACCCTGAGGAACAATATCACTTGCAGTCCCAATGGCACAGGGGTAATGATGGATAAGGTCGCTTCTGGTTAAAAGGGTGCAGGTACCCTATTGAGCAGTTCTGAATGCAGTACCAAGGGATCAGAAGTTCTTCCTGGGTAAGGTCCGCAGTTAGGCTTTAGCTGAAGTATAAAAGGCAAGGATATCAATCATGATCTCAGAGAAACCAAAAGCTGAAATAATCCTAATTCAAAGAGATAAGCAGGGAAACTACATCTTGCTAAAAGGTACCATAGAAAATAATATAATATCAGTAATCACCAAAGATGCACCAAATGGCAGAGCATTCACCTTTGTAAAATGAAAAGTTAAATGATTTACCAAAGGAAACAGATAGTAAAACTATCCTAAAGGGTGACCTCAACTTTCCCCTCTCAAAATTAGAAAAATCTATGGATCAAATAATAAAAAACAAGCAAAGGAGAGGAAAAGAATAATTAGATATGATAAAGTTTTAGAGAAAATTGAATAGAAATAAAAAGGAATATAACTTTTTCCTCAGTTGTATATGGCTCATGAAGAAAAAAGGAACATGTATTAGGGCACAAAAAGTTCATAACAAAATGGAGAAAAACAGAAATATTAAATGCACCTTGTATAGACCACAATGCAATATAAATTACCGAGATGCTGAAACATAGATTAAAAATTAATTGGAAAGTAAACTATGCAATGCTAAGGTATGAGTTGGTCAAAGAACAAAACTTATCACCAATGAATAACGTCATTAAAGAGATTTACAACAATGAGGCAACATACCAAAATTTGTGGGATGCAGGCAAAGTAGTGCTAAGGGGAAATTTTCTATCTCTAAATGCTTTCTATTTCTAAATGTTTCCTTAAAACAGAAAGAAAAAGTTATGGCACTATGCATGAAATGTATAGAAGCAGAAAAAGAACAAATGAAAAATCTGCAATTCAAGATCAAAATCAAAATCCCTAAATCAAAGCTGAGATTAAGAAAATCTTTTAAAAATCAAAACAACAAAAATATTAACAAAAAGAAAAAGCAAAACTAGATTACCAGTCTCAAAATCCAAAGGGTGAATGCATGACCAAGGAAGCTGAAATTAAAGCCATGCTTAAGAATTATTTTGATCAATCATATGCCAGGATAACTGACAATATTTGTGAAATAGACGAATATTTATGGAAACACAAATTACCCATGATAACAGAAGAGGAAACAGAATACATAAATAACCTTATCTGGAAAAAAATTGAACAAGGCATGAATGAGTTAAGGAAGAAAATTTCCAGGATATGATATATTTGAAAAGGAATTCTACTAAACAGTAAAAGAAAAACATTTCATCATATTAATCTATAGACTGTATGGAAAAGCAGGTAAAAAAGGAGTCCTATCAAATTCCCTTTGTGGCATAAATATGTTTTTAAAACCTGCAACAATGTAGGGACATACACACTAATACCTTGTTGGTGGAGCTGTGAATTAACACATCCACTGTGAAATGTAATTTGGAATTATACAAAGGAGGTAAGAAAAATGTCCAAAGCTTTTAAAACAAGGACTGTATTACACCCCAATGAAGCCATTAAGAAGAAAAAAAGTCCCCATATATTTCAAAATACTTACAAGAGCACTTTTTGTGACAACTATCAATTGAAACAAAGTAGATGCCCATGAGCTGGTGAATGGCAAACAAGACATGGAACATGAAAGCTATAGAATGCTACTACCATGAAGAAATGATGTGTATGAGTACGGAGAGGTATGGAAAGATTTTTGTGAACTGATACAAAGTGAATTGATTAAGCAGAGCCAAGAAATCAGTATATATACATGGTAACTATTAAAATTTAAATAGAAAGAATGACACACAAAATTAAAAGTACCTATCACAAAATGTCAAAGATCGGGCAGAGCCAAGATGGTGGTGTAGAAGCAGCAAAGTTTCACAGCTCCCACACAGTCACCGTAAATACCCAGAAAATACGACTATAAACAAATTTTAGGGCTTCAAAACTCACAAAAATACAGAAAACACATCTCTCACTGAAGGCAGCTTGGCAGGTGGGGCTCATCACAGAAGGCTGGGAGCTGAGGCCAACCCAGCCTGAAACTGAGGCATAGCCCAAGGGAGGTCAGGAGGAGCCACAACTGGAGTCCACAGGAGAGTGGATCAGCAGCAGGCACCTGGGGCGGTGTCCACATTTATCAAGCCAGGAGAAATAAGGGTAAGAGAAAGGTCAGTGGAATTCAAGCTAAATTTGGGGAAAAAAAGCTGTCCAGCCAAACTGCCCCCCGGGCAAGGAAACAGACCAACGTGGCTTCTTCAGAGCTCCCACACTGCAGACCTCAGGGTAGTGAAAACAATTGATCAAAGGCCAAGGCCTCTTGCATTCAGTGGCCTGGATCCGGATCGTGGTCTTGGTTGGTGGTCCTGGGGTGCACTTTCAGCAAACCAAAGCTGGTCGGGGCTACAGCACCCACCTAATAGCTCTGGCAGCTGTGAAAACCCCAGGGATTTGGGACAGAACTTTCCCCCCTGGGACAGAGTTCCACAGAGCTAAAAAATCAAGCAGTTACTTGACTGGCCAACAAAGGGAAAAGGAAGCAAAGTAAGAACAGTAATGAAACTCTAGAATCCTTTTATGGGAACAAAAAGGATCAGAGCACGGAGCGGGAGGAAGACAGCACAGTCAGAATTCCCACACCAAATGCTTCCAAGAAACATGAAGATTGCCTACAAGCCATAGATGGACTTAAAAAGGACTTTGAAAACCAAATAAGAGAAATGGAGGAAAAATTGGGAAGAGAAATGAGAATGATGTGAGAAAATCATGAAAAGACAGTCAACAACCTGACTAAAGAAAATAACACCTTAAAGAACAAATTAACTCAAATGGCAAAAGAGACCCAAAAAGCCAATGAGGAGAAGAATGCCTTAAATAGTCAAATTTGCCAGATGGAAAAGCATTCTGAAGACAACAATTACTTCACAATTAGAGTGGAGCAAATGGAAGCAAATGAATTTATGAAAAATCAAGATAATAATAAGCAGATACAAACAAATGAAATAATAGAAGGTAATGTGAAATATCTCCTTGAAAAAACCACTGACCTGGAAAATAGATCCAGGAGAGACAATTTAAAAAGTATTGGACTACCTGAAAGCCATGATCAAAAAAAGAACTTAGAAAGCATCCTTCAAGAAATTCTCAAGGAAAATTGCCCTGATATTTTAGAATCAGAGGGCAAAATAGAACTTGAAAGAATTCACTGATCACCTCTTGAAAAAATTCCCAAAAGAAAACTCCTAGAAAAGTTATATCCAGGTACCAAAATCCTCACACCAAGGAGAAAGTATTACAGGCTTTAGGATAACCCAAGATCTGGCAGCTTCTACATTGAGGGATCAAAGGGCCTGGAATATGATATTCTGGAGATCAAGGGAGCTAGGGTTAAAACCAAGAATCATCTACCCAGCAAAACTGAGTATAATGTTCCAGGGGAAAATATGGTCATTCAGTGAGGTGGAGGGCTTTCAAGAATTCTTGCTGAAAAAACCAGAAATGAAAGTAAAATTTGACATTCAAACACAAGAAGCATGAGAAGGTAAACATGAGAAAGAAATCATAAGGAATTCATCAAAGTTGAACTATTTACATGTTAATATGGAAAAACAATAATAGTAACTTATGAACCTTTTCTTAGTATGAGGATCGGGGAAGGGAATAGAAATGTGTATGTGTGTGTGTGTGTATATATATGTCTATATAAGAGGGTATATATGCATATGAATACGTATCCAAGCATGTGTGTATATGTGTACACAGAGGATACAGGATAAATTGAATATAAAGGGAAGATACTTTAAAAGATGAAATTCTGAGGTGGAAGAGGACTAGAATGAGAGGAGACAGGTAGAGACAAAATGGGGCTAATCATCCCATACAGAAGAGGCAAGGGATAACTGTTACAACTTTACTTTCATTTACTCTCATTGAATTTGGCTTAGCGAAGGAATGAAATAAACTCTAAACTAGGTATCTTGCTGCACAGAAGACTAGGGGGGACAGGGATGAGAGGCAGGATGCGGAGGGGAGGGGAGGGTGGGGGGAGGGTTGCTAGAAGCACATGCTTCAGTGAAGGGACAGGGACAGGGTAGAGAATAGAACAAGGGGGGGTGGGATAGGAAGGAGGGACATATAATCAGACTCTCACACTATGTCCACTGTGGAGATATCCTGCATAATTATACATGGATAGCCTGTATTGAATTGCTTGTCCTTCCAGTGGGGGTGGGTGCAAGGGAGGAACCAAAAGAATCTAGAATTTAAAGCTCTACAATCAAATGTTTAAAAAAGTGTATATATATAAAATCATCATTAACTACATGCAACTGGGAATTAAGATATATAGGTACTGGGATAGGGAGACCCTCCCTGCCCCAACAGAAAGTTAGAGGGGCATTGGAGGAGGACATAAAAGAGAGCAGAATGGGGAGGGGCTTTACAGAGGGATAGCTGTTTTGGGGTTGGGGATAGGGGAAAGATGGGGAGAACATTTGTAACTCAAAATCTGGTGGAAATGAATGGTGTAAACAAGAAAATAAATAATTAATTTTTAAAAAAATGTCAAAGATCAAGTGGGACAGAAAAGGAAACATGAGAAGACAGCATCACCCTACCCTGTCCTAGAGGTGAGAGGTCCACAAGTGTCACACATTGTACAGTTTTTCCAAATGCATCAATCAGCTGGACTGGCTTTTCTTTTCCTCCCTAAGACAAGAAATATGATTTGTTACATGGCATTGTTCTCAAGTATGGGGAAAGTTAGGGATACATGGGATACTCTGGTGATGTAAGAGACATAAAACATCACCAAAAAAGTTAGAAAGGGTACATGAATACCAAGGGATATATTGGGGGGTAAGGAGGAAAAAATGGGTTTGGGGTTAGTGATTATCAGTAGCAGAACCAAACTATATTACAAATCTTTGATGATGAAAACAATTATTCTTGTTTCATCTTCTCTGACTTTTCCTGATCCTATTTACGCTTTTCCTGTCATAGGTACTGGAGTGCTTTGCCATTTCCTTCTGCAGGTCATTTGACAGATAAGGAAGTGAGGGAAACAGAGTTAGGTGACATGCTGAAATTCACACAGCTACTAAGCCTCTGAGGCCAGATCTGAATTAAAAAAGATGAGTCTTGGGGCTGCTAGGGCACACAGTGAATAGAGCACCAACCATGAAGTCTGGAGGACCTGAGTTCAAATCCGGCCTCAGAGACTTAACACATAATAGCCATGAGACCTTGGGCCAGTCACTTAACCTGAATTGCCCTGCCTTTTCCTCTCCAAAAAGAAAAAGAAAAGAAAAGAAGAGGATCAACCTTACTGACTTCTGGCCCCACAGAGCATCTAGCTGCCCACTAAACAATTTCAACCTGTTAAAAATTGAAAGGGATATCAATGGAAATGATTAAGTATGTAATATACAGAAGGCCAAGAATAAAATAAAATGGTGTTTAGCAAATACAAAGACAGTAGTTGGGGAAGAGGGTGGTGTGGGGAGGATGCCCCATTTGATTAAAAGAAATTGATGGAATAAGGCAAAAGGAGTTTTCCAGAAATTTGACAGGTCATCAACACCTCTCCACCTATTAAATTAAACTACAAATAGATACGTGAAATTGGTAAAAAAAAAAGGGGAATCAATAACAAACAGAGGAGCAAGGAGGAAATAACTTCACATCTATGGACACTGGAAGAGTTTATGACACAACAAGCAAAAGAGAATCACAAAAATTAAAATGGATGAAATATTGAAATATTTTTGCACAAACATATTGAATGTTATATCAAATAATGAGATATTCACAACACCCATGATGGTTATGAATATGCTGGTATAGTTTTGGATCACAAAATATAGCAAACTCTCCACATGGAAGGCAGAACCAATGTCTTTATTCAGAAAACAGAACACTGAGTCCCAAAACCAGAAGGACAAGTCTTAAAACCAGGAAGCCAAAGTCATTATAGTACTCACAAAGTTGATAGACATAATTAATGCAGTGGACACCCACATTCCCAAGCCTTCACAAATAAAACAGGTTCCCTCAAGCAGGGATCCCTCTCATACGCACGACAGTTCCCTAGCCTGGTCCTTGGAAGTTCTCAGTAGAAGCTGCAGAAGGAGGATCTCAGCAAAAGGTACAGTCTCCAGGTGGTGACTGAGAGAAAATATGAAGGTTTTCCTGGTTCTCTTCCATATATACAGTATAGCTCCTCCCTGTTCAGCCCCTTCCTGTTAAGGTGTTAACTACTCCCAAGGAGTTAACTTGAAGTAAGGAGCTAAGTGCCTTTACTAGGTGCTAAGTGCCTTTACAAGGTGCCAATAGAAAGGGGCATGGAAGATCTTCTGATTTCATTAACATTACATTCGGCCCCAAGATATTTCACATCCCTTATATGGCAAAAATACATTAAGAATACATTTTATTACATGGGATAATGGTAGTTTTTTAAGGATAACTAATGTCAACAGAGTTTTACAATATAGCAAGTGTAGCACACAGAAAACAATATTTTAGAGTGGGGCTTGAGCACAAGCTCCCCATCATTCCTCCTCCAACAAATAGGATGCCAAAATCTTGGGATAAGGGATGAAGGTCTCTTCTTCCATGGCCACTTCCTGCTGAAATTGGATGTAGAGCTGTCCCTGTCCCAAGAGGTCCCATTTGAGGGGTCAGCTCCTTAGCCAGTATTTGGAATGAACTTGATGCCAGGTCCAGGGGTGACACGTCACAGTTGTGGACAGTGGGTAACATCCATCTTCAACTACCAGGCATTCACAGGTGGAAGGTATCAAGCCTGCAGAAACAAATCTAGCAAACCAAGTGAACAGAAAAGAAACAAGGAGACAATAACCAGAAACAAGGTACACATAGGATCAGCCATACTTCTGGAGTCCATGAATTTACTACTGTATCCTTATTCATGGTAAAATATATGAGTTAATGATACAATATTGTAATCATTTTCTCCTGAATAAACAATAGTTACAGTGTTATCCTTCCATGTTCTATAATCTCTGCAGCCTTTGGAACATCATCTGGTTTCTGTTTTACCCATACTTTAGCTCCCAATTTTATTTTATCAGTAGAACAAAATCCTTCAGTTCCTCTGATAGTTATTTTGGAAGGAGGGTCAGTTTTTACAAGTTGTATTGTTTTACAAGGAACAATAATCACTTGAACTATTCTCTCATGTTTACAAAACTGTGTGGGCTCCTCACCTAAAT
>CM053602.1:63012074-63027169 GCA_028646575.1 Pseudocheirus occidentalis | reverse complement strand
GCCATCAGTTATTTTCCTCTGGGAATGGATAACATTTTTCATCCTAAATCCTTCAGAGTTGTTTTGGATCATTGTATTGCTGAGAAGAGCTAAGTCATTCACAGCTGATCATCTTACAATTCTGCTGTTACTTTGTACACAGTACATTTCACTTTGCATCAGCCCATGCAAGTCTTTCCAGGTTTTTCTGAGAGCATCCTGGATCATCATTTCTTATAGTACAACAGTGTTCTATTATGATCACATACCACAGCTTGTTCAGTCGCTCCCCAGTTGATGGGCATCCCTTCAATTTCCAGTTCTTTGTCCCCAGGAAAGAACATTATAAATATTTTTTGTATGTATACATCATTTTCCTTTTTGTTTTTATTTCTTTGTGGATACAGACCTAGTAGTGGTATTGCTAGGTCAAAGGGTATGCACAGTTTTATAGTCCTTTGGACTTAGTTCCAAATTACTCTACAGAAAGGTTGAATCAGTGGATGACTCTACCAATAGTGCATTAATGTCTTATTTCCCCAAATCCCCTCCAACATTTGTCATTTACCTTTTCTGTCCTATTAGCCAGTGTAATAGATATGAGATAGTACCTCAGAATTGTTTTAATTTGATTTTCTTCAATCAATAGTGACTTCAAGTATTTTTTTAATATGGCTGCAGATAACTGATTATTTCAGCTGAAAACTGATCATATCTTTTGATCATGTGTCAATTGAGGAGTGGCTCTTATTTTTATAAATTTGACTCAGTTCTCCATGTGTTTGAGAAATAAGGCCTTTATCATAGAAACTTGCCCCAAAATCTTTTTCCACAGTTACTATTGCTAATTGTATTTCCCTCCATTTTATTCCTCTCCCATTTATTCTATTCTCTCTCTCCTTTCACCCTGTCCCCCCTTAAAAATGTTATACTTCTTACTATCCCTCCCCCAATCTGCCCTCTTTTCTATCACCCCTTACCCCTTCTCTTATTCCCTTTCCCTCCTACTTTCCTGCAGGGGAAGATAGAGTTCTATACTTGTCTGAGTGTGTATGTTATTCCTTCTTTGAGCCAATTCTGATGAGAGTAAAGTTCATTCACTCTGCTTCACCTCCTCCCTCTTCCCCTCCACTGTAAAAGCTTTTTCTTGTCCCTTTTATGTGAGATAATGTATCCCATTCTACATCTCCCTTTCCCTTTCTCCTAGTACATTATAGTACATAGTACATCTTTCATCCCTTAATTTTTTTTTAGATATAATCTCTTGATAGTCAACTCACACCTGTGCCCTCTGTCTATATGTACCCTTCTAACTACCCTAATTAGAAAAGTCTTATGAGTTACAAACATCATCTTCCCATGTGGGAATGTAAACAGTTAAATCCCTTATGATTTCACTTTCCTATTTACCTTTATGTGTTTCTCTTGAATCTTGTATTTGAAAGTCAAATTTTCTATTCATCAAAATGCTTGGAAATCCTTTATCTCATTGAATATCCATTTCCACCCCCCCCCTCCCGCCCCCGCAAAGGATTATACTCAGTTTTGCTGAATATGCGATTCTTGGTTGTAATCCTAGCTCTTCTGCCCTTAAGAATATCATATTCCCAGCCTTCCAATCCTTTAGTATAGAAGCTGCTAAATCTTGTGTTATCCTGACTGTGACTCCACCATACTTAAATTTCTTTCTTTCTGGCAGCTTGCAATATTTTCACTTTGACCTTGGAACTCTGGAATTTGGCTGTAATATTCCTGGGAGTTTTTATTTTGTGATCTCTTCCAGGAAGTGATCAGTGGATCCTTTTCCTTTCTATTTTATCCTCTGGTTCTTGAATGTCAGAGAAGTTTTTCTTGATAATTTTTTGAAATATGATGTCTAGCCTCTTTTTTTAAATCAGGGCTTCCACGTAGTCCTATAATTTTTAAATTCTCTCTCCTGGATCTATTTTCCAGGTCAGTTGTTTTTCCAATGAGATATTTCACATTGCCTTCTATTTTTTCATTCTTTTGGTTTTGTTCTATAATTTCTTGATTTCTCATAAAGTCATTAACTTGAATTTGCTTATTCTAATTTTTAAAGAATTATTTTCTTCAGGGAGCTTTTGGACTTCCTTTTCCATTTAACCAATTCTGCTTTTCAAGGCATTCTTCTCCTCATTGTGTTTTTAGACATATTTTGCCATTTGGCCTAGTCTGTTTTTTAAGGTGTTATTTTCTTTGGCATTTTTGGGTGTGCCTTAACCAAGCTGTCAACTTTTATTTCATGATTTTCTTGTATCACTCTCATTTCTCTTCCCAATTTTTTCTCGACCTCTCTTACTTCATTTTCAAAGTCCTTTTTGAGCTCTTCCATGGCCTGAGGCCAATTCACATTTTTCTTGGAGGCTTTGGATGTTGAAGCTTTGACTTTGTTGTCTTCTTCTGAGTATGTTTTGATCTTCCTTACCATAGTAACTTTCTATAGTCAGAGGTTTTTTTCCCACTGTTTGCTCATTTTCCCAGACAATTATTTGACTCAACTCTTTGTTAAAATAGAGTTCTGCTTCCAGGGTGGGGAACACACTGTCTCAAGCTTCAGGGATTTTATGCAGGTATTTTCAGAGATACTTTTATGACCTATAAGTTTTCAGTTCTTCCAAGGTGGTATGATCTAAGGAAAGGTGTTTACTACTCTCCTGGCCTGTTCTCTGGTCTATGAGCAACACAAGCACTCTTCTCTGCCCTGGAACTGTGAGGTGGGTGGCTGCAAGCACTGGTGTGCTACTTGCCCTGGGTCTATCATCAGGACTGCAACCCAGATCTGATTATGGGCAAAGCAATGGAATCTTGCCTCAGTGCTAGCAAAGAGACCACTGTAATCTCCTTCTGAATAGTTGTTTGACCCCTTTACCGTATGTGGGCTGAGAGCTCCTGAAGTAGCCATTGCTGCTGCTGATTCAGTGACTCCCAAGGTTGCTCCTGGTTTGTTGTGGCAGGGGCTTGTAATGTCATGCATGAGCAGCTTTCCAGAAGAATACTACTGTGAACAGCTTTTAAGGTTCTGATTACATAGTAGAGTGAACACTCTATTCTATAACAAATCAAAGCAAAACATTCACAGAAAATCAAGGTACAGCATTCACAATGTTACAGCTTATCACAGAAAATCACAATATAGTATTCACAACAGCTTATCATTAAAATGGCCACATAGTTTTCACCAAAATGGTCATAATAGTTTTCAACAAAGAGCACTCATTTTGTAACTCAGTCATTCAAAATCATCCTTCATGAGGCTTTCCTCCTTACTCAGTCATTCAACCATCTCAAAATACAATAGTCAAAGTCTTCCACTCATGGGGCACATTAAGTTAACTCAATCAGTCACATGTTCAGCAATCAATTACTAAGTATCATTAATCACTAAGTACAATCATTAGAAGATACACAGACCCTCCACCCTTAGGTCACTAGTAAATTTACAATTCCTCAGTCAGTATAGAATATCCAAGTAAAGTGTTCTTTCAGCCTGACTAGGGTGGTCTCTCAGATTCCCTGGATCCTCTTCCATGGTCCCAGCTTCTACCTGAATCCACCAAACAGTCGCCTGGATTCAGAGGCAGGCAGCTCCCAGGTCCTTGTCTAGTTCTCCAGGAAGTTTCTCCTCAGTATTGGAGCTCACAGGGTCCAGTCCATCTCAAATTCTTCACAATTTATGTTCCCTGGAATTCAAGACTCAACCAATCCACAAACAGAGAAAGTCTTAGAATCCAAGTCATGGTTCCTCAGTCTTCTACAGGTCATTCAAAAATCAGAATCACCCTATCCAGCCTGGGGTGGGGGAGGGGGTTCTGGATTCCTGGGCTCCTGGGCTCCTCTTCAGCCTCCTCCTGGCAGCTGCTTCTGCCTTCATGGTGCTCCAAGAAATTCTGACTCAGTTCTCAATTCTCACCAGCAGCTGTTCAGCCTCCACATTCCTGTCCCAAGAAATTCTGACTGTTACATCAGTAACAGGAGACAGGAGTTCGTACCTTCTGTTTCCCCAACAGAGGCTTGAATAATTACTAAGTGCTAAGCACCTGCTACTTTTGCTTAACTTGAAACAAGGTGCTAAGTACCCTTACTTGCCAATACAAAAAGGGGTCTTCAAATTCAAATTACATTACCATTACAGGGCTATGCTGGTATAGTCTGCACTGGATTGTGCTCCACTCTCACCTTGGAACAACAGACCTTTCTTGCTCACCTTTTAAATTGTCTAGGTCTGGAAATCTGTTTCACTCCATCTTTCTGTGGGCTCTGTTGCTCCAGAATTTGTCTAGAGTCATTTTAAAAAGTTATTTAGAGGGGTTTGGGGGAGATCTCAGGAGACTCTCCACCTTTATTCCACCATCCTGGCCCTGCCTTCATCCTTTGTTCTTGAAGACGACCAATGACATCATGAGGTGATGTCTTGACTTTTGAGTGAATTGGATTTAAGTGAAGCAGAGCTTTGCAAAGTCATCAGCCTCAATCTCTCCTCCAGAGTCATCAAAATCCAGTCTTGTCACCCCACTGGAGATGTTGACAGCTGCCATGGAAAACTCTTGTCTGAAAACCTTCTGTAAGTCCAAGCTGAAGTAGACCTGGTGCCTTCCACTGCCCCCAGCCAGCATGCTTCATTATGAGTGAAGGAGACAGGAGTAAATGCTCTCTGAGTTGCTGTCCATTTGTCCCACTTCCTATTGATACAGCTTGGCTGTATCAATAAACAATTTTGATGCATCCTAATGTTGTTGTCACCCAAACTCTAATTTTGTATGGACTGAAGTGTGTGTGTGTGTGTGTATGCGCGCGTGCTCTCTCTTGTGTAATGGCCTGGCCCTTTGATAGGCTGATTGATTAGGAGAAGGTAAGGGACTTCTTTGATTAGCTCCCTCCCATTTAAAAAGTAATCATTGATCACTAGGTAAGGACACTTTCTGATTGAATCAAACAATCAGAACAGGGCCCATTATACCTCCTTGAGTTAATCAAATCTATTGAGTGTGAGAAAATGGGAAAATAATTTGTATAAAGGGAAGAAGTCATTTCAGAACCAAGAGGAAGAGATCTGAAGGATATGGATTCAAGAGATTGGAGCAGTCATGCCTTTGGCAGTACACTTTTGAGGAACGAAGGAAGGACTGGACTGTGGCAGAGAAGGGCTGTGCTGAGCAGAGTCAGTGGCTATACAGATATTTCAGAACCCTTGCCCCAATTTTCTCTTTGTGTACCTTTCTATCCACGAGCACAGTTTGATGCCAGTTCTGAGTAAAAGGAATCTTGCCTCAATCAGGAAGAGGCTAAGAGTTAACTAGAGACAAATGTAAATGAAATGTTAGGCAGACAGCCCAAACTCTGCCTACGGGTCAGGAATTTTCCTAACTGGGAGCTGAGTGATTTGATGGTATCAAGAACTTTTTATCTAACATAAATTTCCTAAACTCAAAGAGAAAAGAACCAAAGGGACTTACAGTGCAAGTATATTATCCCTGAGGCTTAAAATGAGCTATTTTTTTTGTAACAGAGTATTACAAGAGAAATACATAAATAGTACAGCTGGGAGCCTTAGTCAATGAGGGGTCAGACATCCTTGGAACATGCTCAAATTTACCGGTCATGAGGGGTTATGCGGAGCCCAGATTTTCCCTCTTTACTTCCCATGTGGGGGCTTGGTAGCCCTATTTATGACCCTGATTGAGGGGCTGGTACTATGAAGTAAGGGACAGTTTTTATGAAGAGTTGGAGCTGGAACAGAATGTGCCTATGAAAGGTTTTAATTGTCATCTTTCAGTCTCTTCCCCAATGGCTTTACAGCAGCAGTTCTCAACCTGTGCTTCGTGACCCCTTTGGGTCTTTCACAGGGGTCACAGGGATTGCCTAAGACCATCAGAAAACACATATTTCTGATGGTCTTAGAAACTGAGACACCACTCCTCTATCCATCTCCAGGCGGGTCCACCCACATGCAGGTAACACCCACATATGAGTATTAAAGGGTCGCGGCATTAGAAAGGTTGAGAACCACTGCTTTAGAGTGAGGAGGATTGTTTGGAGCTATGGAATTGGGAGAAGCTTCTTCCCCAGCCTCACTGTTGGCCAATGGTGCTTCTCTCTCTTTTTTTATTTTATTTTATTGACTTGTTTGTTTACTTTTAGGTTACAAGATTCAGTTCCAGAGTCACTTGAGTTTCAGATTTTTCTCCCCTTCCTCCCCACCCTCCACCCCCACCATGGTGGCATACAATCAAGTATAGGATCTGCAAATACTTTCACATTGGACATTAGTCTGGTTGTATAGAAGGGTTGTAACCAATGGAGTGAACAATGGGAAAAAAGAAGGAAAACCGAACATGAAAAACAGCGATAGCGTGTAGATTGCTTCAGTATTCATTTAAAATCTGTTCTTTCTAGATCTTTCTTTGAATGTAGATATCTTCTTCTATTCTGAGACTTGTAGAGTTGTCTTTTAACTGTGTGTTGCTGGGAAGAGCTGGTATAAATATTTTTGTATATACAGGTCCTCTTCCAACTTCTCTGATCTCTTTGGGATATAACCCTAGAAGTGGTATTGCTGGGTCAAAGGGTATGCACTTATTTATAGTCCTTTGGACATAGTTCCAGATTGCTCTCCAGACTCACTGGATCAGTTTGCAGCTCCACCAACAATGCATTAGTGTTCCAATTTTTCCACATTCTCTCCAGCATTTATCATTTTCCTGTTTTGTCACCTTAGCCAATCTGACTGGTGAGATGTGCTACCTCAGAGTTGTTTTGATTTGCATTTCTCTAATCAATACTGATTTAGAGCACTTTTTCATATGCTTATACATATCTTTAATTTCATCTTCTGAAAACTGCCTGTTCATATCCTTTGACCATTTATCAAATGGGGAGTGGCTTGTATTCTTACAGAAATCTGTAGACTCATAGATCTTACTGGTTGTAAAAATTCTTTCCCAATTTTTCACTTCCCTTTTAGTCTTGGTAACATTGGCTTTGTTTGTACATAAGCTTTTCAGTTTAATATAATCAAAATGATCCATTTTGCATTTTATAATGCTCTCTAACTCTTGTTTTATCATTAATTCTTCCCCTCTCCATAGATCTGACAGGTAAACTATCCCTTGCTCTCTCAGATTGCTTACATTATGAACATTTATACCTAGATCATGCACTCATTTTGACTTTATTTTGGTGTGCAGTGTTAGATATTAGTCTATGCCCAATTTCTGCCATACTATGTCCCGGTTTTCCTAGCAGTTTTTGTCAAATAGTGCCTTCTTATCCTCAAAACTGGGGTCTTTGGGTTTATCAAATAGTGGATTGCTATAGTCATTGGTTGCTGAGTCTTGTGTACCGAATCTATTCCATTGATCTATTCCTCTATTCCTCTGTCAGTACGAAGTAGTTTTGATGACTGCTGCTTTATAATACAGATTAAATTCTGGTATGACTAGGCCACCTTCCTTAGCTTTTTTTTCACTTTTCATGAATAGCCTTTATATTCTGGACTTTTTGTCCTTCCAAATGAATTTTACTAGTATTTTTTCTGGCTCTATAAGTAATTTTTTGGTACATTGATTGGTATGGCCCTGAATATGTAATTTAATTTAGGTAAGATTGTCATTTTTATTATATTAGCTTGACCCAGCCATGAACAATTGATGTTTTTCCAATTAGTTAGATCTGACTTTATTTGTGTGAAAAGTATTTTGGAATTGTGTTCATATAAGTCCTGGGTTTGCTTTGGCAGGTAAATTCTCAAATATTTTGTAACATCTACAGTAACTTTATTTTTTTTTTTATTTCTTACTTTTATTTTTGCTTTTTGGAAGGCAATTTGGGTTAAGTGACTTGCCCAAGGTCACATGGCTAGCTGTGTGTGTGGGGGTGTGTGCGTGCACATGAATGCGTGCTGCGTGTCTGAGGTCAGATTTGAACTCAGGTCCTCCTGACTCCAGGGCCAGTGCTCTATTCACTGTGCCACCTAGCCTCCCTACAGTAACTTTAAATGGATTAAATGGAATCTCTCTCTCTCTCTCTCTCTCTCTCTCTCTCTCTCTCTCCCCTTTTGTTTTTTGGAGGGAAATTGGGGTTAAGTGACTTGCCCAATGTCACACAGCTAGTAAGTGTTAAGTAAGTGTCTGAGGCCAGATTTGAACTCAGGTCATCCTGACTCCAGGGCTGGTGCTCTATTCACTGTGCCACCTAGCCACCCCTCTTTCTGTCTCTTGCTATTGGATTTTGTTGAAGATATATAGGAATGCTGAGGATTTATGTGGGTTTATTTTATATCCTGCAACTTTGCCAAATTTGTTTATTGCCTCAAATAGTTTTTTACTTGATTTACTAGGATTCTATAAATATATCATCATATCATCTGCAAAGAGTAATAGCTTAGTCTCTTCTTTGCCTAATTTGATTCCTTCAGTTTCTTTTTCTTCTCTTATTGCTATTGCTAACATTTCTAGAGCCTAATTGAATAAGAGGGGTGATAGTGGACATCCTTGTTTCACCCCTGGTCTTATTGGAAATGCTTCTAAGCTTATCCCCATTACATATAATACTTGCTGATGGTTTTAGATAGATTTCTTGTTTGACCCACTCTTTCTTTAGGATTAAGTTATTCAGTTTCCAATTAGTTTTTAGTCTATTCTTCCACGGCCCTTTATTACATATAATATTTATTGCATCATGATCTGAGAAAGATGCATTTAATATTTTTGCCTTTCTGCACTGAATTGTGAGGTTTTATGCCATTTTACATGGTCAATTTTTGCATATGTGCCATGTACCACTGAGAAAAAGATATATTCATCTTTATCCCCATCCAATTTTCTCCAGAGGTCTATCATATCTATCTTCTCTAAGATTCTATTTACCTCCTTAACTTCTTTCTTGTTTATTTTGAGATTAGATTTATCAAGCTCAGAAAGGGGAAGACTGAAGTCTCCCACTAGTATAGTTTTGCTATCTATCTGTTCCTCTAACATCCTTTATTTCTCCTTTAGGAATCTGGATGCTGTACCATTTGGTGCATAAATGTTTAGTAAAATATTGCTTCATTTTTGATGGTGCCTTTTATCAGGCTATAGTTTTCTCCCTTATCTCTTTTAATTAGATCTATTTTTGTTTGTTTGTTTGTTTTATTTTGTTTTTGGAGGGCAATTGGGGTTAAGTGACCTGCCCAAAGTCACACGGCTAGTAAGTGTGTTAAGTGTCTGAGGTCAGGTTTGAACTCAGGTCGTCCTGACTCCAGAGCTGGTGCTCTACTCACTGTGCCACCTAGCTGCCCCAATTAGATCTATTTTTGCTTATGCTTTGTGTGAGATAAGGATTGCTACCCCTACTTTTTTTTGCTTTAGCTGAAGCATGATATATTTTACTCCAGCCTTTTACCTTTACCCTGTGTGTATCCCCGTTTCCGATGTGTTTCTTGTAAACAGCATATTGTAAGATTATGGTTTTTAATGCATTCTGCTATCTGCCTCCATTTTATGGGAGAGTTCATCCCATTCACATTCACAGTTATTATTACTATCTGTGTCTTTCCCTCGATCTTATTCTCTCCCCTGTTTATGCTTTTATTTTTCCTTTCTCCCTTCCCATTCTTAAGAGTTTTCCTTTTGACTGCCGCCTCCCTCAGTATTCCCTTCTTATCAACCCCTCTCCCGTTTCCTACTCTTCCCCCTTACTACTTCTTCCCTCCCTTCTAAACCCCACCTCCTTTCTTGGCCCTTCCCCTCTCCTACTGCCTGCAGGATATGATTGATTTTTATACTTAATGTAGTATGTTATTTCTTCCTTGAACCAAGATTGATGAAAATAGATCTCATGGTATGCTCCTCTCCCTCCCCTCTTTCCCTCTGTTATGATAAGTTTCATGGCTCTTCTCGATAGAGTCCTATACTTAACTGATTGTGTTATTCCCTCCTTGCACCAGAATCAATGAGTGAAAAGCTCATATAATGCTCATCTCCCTCCCTTCTTTCCTGCTACTATAATGTTTTTATGCTTCTTTGTGTGGCATAATTTACCCTTTTCTGCTCCATTCTTTCCTTTTCTTCCATTGCAGTCCCTTTGCACCCCTTAATAAGGTTTTTTAATCATCATTTTGTGTAACTTATACTCATACCCTCTATTTACCTATATCCCTTTTAGATGTCCCCGTAGGTATATAATGCACAGTATTAACAAGTATCAGTTTCCATGTAGGGATGTAAACTGTTTGCTCTTATTAAATAACAAGTTATGTATGTGTGTGTTTTTCCCTATTTACCTGTCTGTCTCTCTTGAGTCTTGTAACTGAAGGTTGAATTTTCCATTGAGCTCTGGCTTTTTCATTGGGAAGGTCTGAAATTCTGTTATATCACTGAATGACCATCTCCTGATTATCCTCAGTTTCACTGGACAGGTGATCCTTGGTTGTAACCTGAGCTCTTTTGCCTTGTGAAAAATCATATTCCAGTTCCTCCTGTCTTTCAACATTGAGGCTGCCAGATCCTGTGTGATCTTCACTGTGGTTCTGCGATATCTGAATTGTTTCTTTCTGGCCACTTGTAGTGTTTTCTCCTTTACCTGATAATTCTGGAATTTGGCCACAACATTTTGTGGACTTTTCAATTTGGGATCTCTTTCAGGAGGTGTCCGGTGGATTCTCTCAACTTCTATTTTACCCTCTAGTTCTAGGATCTCAGGGCAGTTTCCTTGATGAGCTCTTGGAAAATATTGTCCAGACTCATTTTTTCATCGTGATTTTCTGTTAGACCAGTAATTCTCAGATTATCTCTCCTGGATCTGTTTTCCAGGTCAGTTGTTTTTCCATTGAGATATTTTTACCTCTTTTTTCTAATTTTTCAGTCTCGATGTTTTGTTTGACTGATTCTTGGTTCCTCATAGAGTCGCTAGCTTCAATTTGATTGATTCTAATTTTTAGCAAATTATTTTCCTCAGTTGGTTTTTGAAGCTCCTTTTCCATATGTTCAGATTTCATTTTTAGTTCACACATTTTAATTTTTAAGGAGCTGTTTTCTTCATTTAATGTTTCTAATTTTGCAATTTTGATTTTAAAAGAAGTGTTGATTTTATCTTCTGCCTCTCTAACCTGGATTTCAAATTTCTTTTTGAGCTCATCTAAGAATGCTTTCTGTGCCTGAGACCAGTTCATAATCCCTGTTAAAACTTCAGCTGTGGGTGTGGAGTCAATACTGTCTCCTTCTGAATTTGGTTCCTCCCTCTTACAGCAACAGGATTTCAGAGTCTTTGTCTTTGTAGCCTGCATTTTCCCATTTTGAGGCAGGATCTTAGCCATACCCTTCCTCTGGGATTCCTAAGACTTTACTGTTTAAAATTTTTCTCTGGGGCAATAATTACTGTATTTTCAGGGTTAGAGGTGGGGATTGAAGAGCATGGGGTTCACTCTGCCATCCTGGTCCCTGGAAGTTCAGATAGGGGATTTTAAAATTTCGAGGACTGGTAGTCCCAGGAGTAGCTGCTGCCCCTGCCATGGGCCCTGCCTTTGTCTCTTACCCAGCTCCATCCAATCCCCGCCTTGCAATAATAGGCCTGAGAATGGCCCTTGTGGTGAGTGGATCAACTTGCCTCCATGTTGACAAGGCCTCATCTGGACCTCCACACACTGCATTATCTGGGCCTCCATGCGTCATGTTGTCAGGGCCTTGAGTCAGTCTATTTTTAAGGCATTATTTTCTTCAGTCAGGTTGTTGACTCTCTTTTCATGATTTTCTTGAATCATTCTCATTTCTCTTCCCAATTTTTCCTCCACTTCTCTTACTTGATTTTAGAGTCCTTCTTGAACTTCTCCATGGCATGTAACTAGTTCCTATTTTTCTTGGAAGTTTTTGGTGCAGGAGTTCTGACTTCATGGTCTTCCTCTCATTTCATGCTTTGATCCTTTTTGTCCCCCAAAATGTAATCTAAAGTTGGATGGCTGTGCTTGCTTTGCTTCCTTTGCTTGCTCATGTTGCCACTCAGTTACTTGACTTTTGAGCTCTTGGCCACAGTAGAAGTCTGCTTTCAGAGGGGAGAGCTTTGTCCCAAATTGCTGGTGTTTTCACAGCTGCTGGAGCTATTAGGAGCTGGAGCTATTAAGCTGTCTCTACAGCCCCCACCAGTTTTGGCTCACTGGCTTACCTCAGGACCTCCACCCAAGACTGTGATCCAGAAACAGGCAGGTTAAGGCAAGAATGCTTAGCCTCTGAATGCTTGCTTGGTCCCCCTACTCTCTGCAGGCCTGGAGCTCTGAAGCAGCCACTTGGAAGTGGCTACAGGGCCCCCACACTTCCACTGCTTTTTGCTCTGGGGGCAGAGGCCAGACCGCACTCTGTCCCCCCACCCCAGATCCAGCAGAGTTCCAATGACCTCTTACTTTGGCATTTATGGGTTGATAATTCTGGAAACTGCCGCAGCTGCTGGTGATCCACTCTCCCAAAGTCTGCTCTAGCTTTGGCTGGTTGGGGGTTCCCTGGGGCTAAAACTGCAGGCTCAGGTGGGGCTGGGTTCTGCTCCCAGCACACTGGGATGGACCCTTCCTGTAGCCCTGCTGGACTGCCTTCAGCAGGAAATTTGTTTCTCTCTGTCACTTTGTGGGTTCTGGAGCTCTAAAGTTTGTTCAGAGTCATATATTATAGGTATTTGAGGTGATTATGGGGGGAGCTCATGGAGTTTTCCTGCTTCTATGCTGCCATCTTGACTCCACCCCCCCTCTTATTCTTCTCTTTAGGTTTTGGGGGCACTACTCTCTCCTGGCTCTTATCTATATGGCTGTTCTTTTAAATTTATTTTTTAAAAATTTATTTATTTTTAGTTCACTTCCATAAGATTTTGAGTTCTAAATTTTCTCCCCCTTCCTCTCCTTTCCCCTCCCCAAGACAACTTGATATAGGCTCTACATATACATTCATATTAAAGACATTTTCACATTAGTCATGTTATAAAGAAGAATTAGAACCAATGAGAGGAACTGCAAGAAAGCAGAAACAAATAAGCAAACAAAAAGAGAGCAAATAGTATTCTTTGATGTCACTCTCTGGATGTGGATAGCATTTTTCATCATGTGACTGCTCTTTTTTCCTACTTCTTTCTTTCTGACTGTTCTTTGCTGCATCCTTTGTCCAAGTTCCACTCTCTGACTCTAGGTGTCTCACAGGGCTGGGGCTGGGGGCCCTCTTTTCTTTTCCCTCTAGACTACTTCACTTGGTAATCTCATCAGCTCCCATGGATTTAATTACCATCTCTATGCTCCTGAATCTTAAATCTATTTTTCCTGCCCCTATGTCTCTGCTGACCTCCAATATCACATCTTCAACTGTTTTTCAGACATCTTGGACTGAATGTCCGCTAGGTGTCTGAAACTCAACATGTCTACAGCTGATCTCATTATCTTTCCTCCTAACCCCTCTCCCCTTCCTACTGACTCTATTATTGTTGAGGGCATCACCATCCTCTCTATCCCTCAGGCTCCCAACCTAGGTGTAATCTCTGACTCCTCACTTTCTCTCACCCCCATATTCAATTTGTCACCAAGGCCTGTTGCTGCCTGTTGATTTTACCTTTGTAATTCCTCTTACATATGCCTCTTTCTCTTCTCTGATACTGGGGCAAGCCTTTATCCCCTCACTTTTGAAAAACTGCAATAACCTGCTGGTGAATCTGCCTGCACCAAGTGTCTTCCTGCTCCAATCTATTCTCCATTTAATCACCAAAGTGATTTTCCTAAAATACAAGTCTGATTATGCTATTCCTCCACTCAAATTCCAGTGACCCCCTATGGCCTCAAGGATCAGATACAAAACACTTTGTTTGGCATTGAGACCCTTTTATAACTTGCTGCTCCACACCTTTCAATTCTTACACTTTTCCAGTCTTCTTACACCTTATGCCAGCTTCCCAAGTACTCTGTGACCTAGTGATACTGGTCTTCTTGCTGACTCTGGGCCTTTTCTCTGGCTGTCAGTCCTCTCCTGCCTGGAATGTTATCCTTCCTCATCTCTGCCTCCTGGCTTCCATGGTGTCCTTCAAGTCCCAGCTAAAATCCCACCTTATATAGACTCTACCCATTTCTTTGAAATTTCTATCCTTTTGTTCTTCTAAATGAACTTTATTATTATTTTTTTCTAACTCAATAAGGGGATTTTCTTTTTTTAAACTTTTGTTTATTTTTAGTTTACATCATTCATTTTCATGAGATTTTGATTTACAAATTTTCTCCCTATCTTTCCCCTACCCACTACCCTAAAACAGTGGTCCCACTGTATACCCCCTCCCCCAATCAGCTCTGTCCTATATCCTCCCCCATCACCCCTCTGACTTTCTGGTAGGGCAAGATGGATCTCCCTACCCCAGTACCTGTATATTTCCTTCCTTGCTCTTCCACCCCCCACTTGCTCTAGTCTCTACTTTGTCCCTGTCCCTTTACAAAAGCGTGTGCTTCTAACAACCCTTCCCCCCAACCTGCCCTCCCCTCCATCCTCCTGCCTCTCATCTCTTTCCCCCCTACTCTCCTGTGTGGCAAGACACCCAGTTTAGAGTATATGTAATTCCTTCCCTAAGCTTCAATGAGAGTAAGTTTGATCCATTCCCTTTTGCCTTCCTGTTCTTCTCCTCCATTGTAACAAATATCCCTTCCCTCTTCTATATGAGAGGATTAGCCCTGGTCTGTCTCTCCCTGTCTCTACTCATATTATTCCTCTACCACCTCTCAATTTCAGCTTTTAAAACATTATCCCATCCTGTTCAATTGATGCTGCACCCTCTGGCTATTTACACACACACACACACATATACACACTCACATATGTAATCATATGCATGTATAACCTCCTATATAGACATATGTATATATATATACATATATACATTTACATCCCCTTCAACTATCCTCATACTGAGAAAAGTTTCATAAGTTATAATTATCATTTTTCCATGATGGCATGTAAATAGTTCAACTTTGGTAAGTTCCTTATGATTTCTTTTCCATGTTTACTTTCTCATGCTTCTTGTGTTTGAAAGTCAAATTTTCTATTCAGTTATGGTTTTTTTCCTCAAGAATGCTTGAAAGTCCTCTACCTCATTGAATGACAATATTTTCCCCT
>CM053602.1:62996446-63011574 GCA_028646575.1 Pseudocheirus occidentalis | reverse complement strand
TGCTTTCTATTTTTTCATTTCTTTGTAACTGTTTAACAGTATCTTGGTTTCTCATAAAACCATTAGCTTCTACTTGCTCCACTCTAATTCTGAATGAATTATTCTCTTCAGAATGCTTTTGAGATTCTTTTTCTGTCTGGCAAATTCGACTTTTTAAGGCATTCTTCTCCTCATTGCCTTTCTGGGCCTCTTTTACTATTTGAGTTAAACTATTTTTTAAAGTGCTGTTTTCTTCAGTCAGTTTGTTGACTCTCTTTTCATGGTTTTCTTGTATCATTCTCCTTTCTCTTCCCAATTTTTCTTCCACTTCTCTTATTTGTTTTTCAAAGTCCTTTTTCAGTTGATGTATAGCTTCTAGGCAGTCTTCAGTTGTCTTGGAAGCATTTGGTGTGGGAGTTCTGACTGTGTTGTCTTGCTCCCGTTCCATTCTTTGATCCTTTTTCTCTACAAAAAAGGATTCTAGAATTTTATTGCTGTTTTTATTTTGCTTCCTTTTCCTCATGTTGGCCAGTCAATTAATTGGTTGGTTTGTTTAGCTTTGTGAAACTCTGCTTCCAGGGATGAAATGTCTGTTCCAAAATTCCTGGAGTTTTCCCAGATGCCGGAGCTATTAGGTGGGTGTTGCAGCTCCCCCCAGCTTTGGCTTGCTGAAAGCGCACCCCAGGACCATGACCCAAGACCAGGAACTGGATCCAGGCCTCTTAACGCAAGAGCACTTGGCCCTGATCAAAGGATTCAGTCCCCCTGCGGAGACCACAGTGCAGGGGCTCTGAAGCAGCCTGGTTGGGGTCACCACTGCGGGTTCCAGCAGTTACCTTCCCCCACTGCTTCCTTGCCCTGGGGGCAGATTGGCCAAACTGCTTTACCTCCCCCAAATTAATTTTCTAAGTTTCACTTTCATTAACCGTCTTTGACCCTGGTTTTAAGATCCCCTAAGGCAGGTGCTTTATATCTTCTCTGAATAAGACTCAAGATGCAACTTGGGATGCTCAGCTCCTCCTGGCTGCCTTGGGGCCTGGCCTGGCTGGGGCTTTGGTTTTGAGCTTGGCCAGTCTCTGCTCTGGTGTGAGCTGCCCCTCTCCTGTCCCCGTTCTTCACACCTTGGCAGATATGGAGGTTCTGGAGGCTGTAGATCCTTCCCTCCGAAGGCTGGCTGCAGTGCGGCTCAGCTCAGCTCAGCCCGTCTCCTTCCTACCACCCCAGGCCTGGTGGCAGTCCCGGCTTCAGGCTGGTCCAGCCTCCACTTCCGGCTGCCACGCTGAGTCCCTGCTGCCGAGCTGCTTTCAGTGAGAGATGTGTTTTCTGTATTTTTGTGAGTCTTAGAGTCCTCGGCTTTGTCTGGGCTCATAATTTTATGGGTGTTTAGGGTGGCAGTGTGGGAGCTGTGGGACCTTGCTGCTTCTACACCACCATCTTGGCTCTGCCCCTGCCAGATCTATTACGGGGATTTTGCAGCCTCCCCTAGCTTTGGCTTGCTGAAAGCGCTCCCTAGGACCACCACCCAAGACCACGATCTGGATCCAGGCCACTTGACGCAGGAGCACTTGGCCCTCATCAATCAACTCAGCCCCCCTGTGTGATCCACAGGCCGGGGGCTCTGAAGCAGCCCATTGGGGTCATCAGCCAGTTACAGCAGTTTCTGCCCTTCCCCCACTGCTTCCTTGCTCTGGGGGTAGATTGGCCAAACTGCTTTTCCTCCCACAAATTTAACTCGAAATCTTCACTCACTTTCACTGGCCTTTAATCCTGGCTTAGTAGATGTGAAGATTGCTCAAGGTGCTTTAGATCTTCTCTGAAGTAGACTCATGCTGTGGCTTTGGAGGCTTGGCTCCTCCCAACCACCCTGGAGCCTGACTCCATGGCTGTTTCATGCTGAGCTGGTCTTGGCTCCTGACCTGCAGGCCTGTGGGATGCACCCCTCCTGCCGAGCTGCCTTTCTCTAATCCCCATTTTTCACACCTTGGTGGTTGTGGAGTTGCTGGAGGCTGTAGATCTTCTCTCTTGTAGATTGGCTGCAGCTCAGCTCTGCTAGGCCCCTTCCTATCTCCCCAGAGCCTGGCTGTGGTTTTGGTTTCAGGCTCGGCTGGCCTCGGATCACATCCTGCCGGGATGATCCCCTGGTGCCGAGGTGTCTTCCGCGAGAGATGTGTTTTCTGTATTTTTTTGAGTTTGAGAGTCCTAGAATTTGTCCAGAGTCATATTTTTATGGGTGTTTAGGGTGCCTGTGTGGCAGCTGTGGGACCTTGCTGCTTCTATGCCGCCATCTTGCTCTGTTTTTTAAATGCCTTTGGTAGGAAAGGAAGTTGATTAGCTGATTAAGTGGAAACACAGAAGGGGGCGGTTTCAACTAGTGTTAGTACCCTGGATATAGTAGCAGTTACACCTGGCAGTACCTGTGCAGGATGTGGGAGTCAACCAAGGCAGGGCTTGTGAAATAAGAGAGAAACTAAAGAGTTGGGAGAGTATCCAGATAGGATGGACAGGATGGTAAAGAGGCTAAAATTTATGGCATTCGAGCATGAAAAAAATTATTCTGTCTTGGTTATTGAGTCTATAAACATTTATAAGGTGCCTACTAATTGCCAGGCAGTTAGAAAGAAAAAGAAAAGCCAAGGCAAATGCTTTTCTCAGGGTCCTCATAGTCTGACAGGGATGCAATATACAAAAAGAGAAGGCCTTTCAGAACATCTTGGCTCCGCCCCCTAGAAATCTAACTTGCTGATTTCTAATTTCACAAAGCATCACTTAACTATTTCCTGGCTACTTCATTCTTAAGTCCATGAAATTTCTACTTAACTAGTTCCTCCCCACTTCACCAGCTCCTGCTCAAATCTAACCAACCACCACCTGAGTCCAAAGGCAGACAGCTCCCAGTTCTTTGTCCAGCTCTCCAGGCAGTTCCTGTTCCACATTGAAGCTCACAGTGTCCAGTCCGTCTCAGATCCTTTACAATCCCTGTTCCTGGAAAGACAAGGCTTAACAAAGCCATGAGAACATTCATACACAGTAACAAAGCCACAACAACATTTGACAAAATACTGGCGTCATGCTTCCTCAGTCTTTGGCAGCTCCGGTTGGTGCTCTGAAATCCTCAGCACCATAAGCTCCATTCTCAAAATAAAAATCACTTTATCCAGGCTCCACGTGGCTTGCTCCAAGAAATTATGTCTCATTTCTCAATTCTCATTCCTCTTCTCAGTTCTTCTCAATTCTCAGTTCAGTCTTCAGTCCAGCATCAGCTGCTCTACCTCCACAATGCTTACCCCAGGAAATTCTGACTCTCCAGCTTGTGCATTTCCTTAAACATGGTACAGCTCTACCCTGTTCGGCCCCTTTCTGTTACAGCAGCAACAGGGGTTCATACTTTCTGTTTCTTTAACAGATGCTTAATTTGAAACTAGGTGCTAAGCACCTCTTACCTTAGCAATACAAAGGGATCTTTAAATTTCATTACCATTGGGGTGGCTAAGTGGTACAGTGAGTAGAGCACCAGCCCTAGAGTCAGGAGGACCTGGATTCAAATCTGGACTCAGACACTTGACACACTTACTAGCCGTGTGACTTTGGGCAAGTTACTTAACCCCAATTACCCACCCCCAAAAAAAGTTAAAAAAAATTATATTACCATTACAACATCCTGATATCATAAATTCTGAACTGATCCTGCTTTGTTTTTGCTCTCTGGGTGAGCTTGGAGAATGCTTCTTACTATGTCAACAAAGCCAGTTGAGGCTTACTTTATGGCCCTTAAGGATGAGACCCTTAACTCGAGGCATTAACTTGAGTAATGCGAGTTTTTCTTATCTTAATATTTTTGTACATATGTTATAGAAAGTTAATGGTAAAGAAAACACAGATATTCTAAGTCAATTTCAATTGACACTTTGTCAACTCTCTGATTTTAAGAAAATTCCTTTCTCTTATAGTGATTAAATATTTATGGAGATCATAAATTTGTGTGACACAGCCACCCTAAATTGGGATAGTTCTAAAGTGTATTTAAGCTTTCTAAATCTTTTGTTCAGGCAGTTAGAACTTAGCTTCTAACTCCTTGTACATAAAAGTTCACTAGTTTTAAGGTAATAAAATGAAATAACTGTATATCACTATTTGTCTCCTTTAACCAAAATTTTAAAGGTTAACAATGGGGAGAAGAATATCATCCAGCTTGTGAGGATCAAGTGAGATAATATTTGTAAGAGAAGTAATCACAGTACCTGGCACATAGTAGGGACTTAATAATGGTTGATTGATGAATAGAGTTTTAAGTCTAGAAGATTATACTTCCTTTTATTGCAATATGGGCCCAGTTTAGACTTCAATCAGTCTACACTGAAAGGTTCAAGGGGGAAAACCAGAAATACTGAAATGCAAAAGAGAAGGCCTTTCAGAACTTGAAGAAACATTCCATACAGAAAGGGTATGAGGAGGAGGTCCTCAAGTGTGTATCCATGGCTTTGGGATAAATGCTTTGTAACTGGTGTTCTTGCTCTGTCTTTTAAATGCCTTTGGTAGGAAAGGAAGTTGATTAGCTGATTGTTAAGTGGAAACACAGAAGGGAGGGTTTTTCAACTAGTGTTAGTACCCTGGATATAGTAGCAGTTACACCTGGTAGTACCTGTGTGGGATGTGGGAGTCAACCAAGACAGGGCTTGAGAAATAAGAGAGAAACTAAAGAGTTGGGAGAGTATCCAGTTCAATGGACAGGATGCAAAGAGGCTAAAATTTATGCCATTTGAGCATGAGAAAAATTATTCTGTCTCGGTTATTGAGTCAGTAAACATTTATAAGGTGCCTACTAATTGCCAGGCAGTTAGGAAGAAAAGGAAAAGCCAAGGTAAATGCTTTCCGCAGGGTCCTCATAGTCTGATAGGGAGGCAATATACAAACAGTTGAAGTACAAACAAATCATGTGCAGGATAAATTGGAAATAAGCAAGAGAACAAAGGCCTTAGAGTTAAGGAGTTCCATGAAAGGCTTCTTATTGAAGGTGGGATTCTAAGTATGACATGAAAGAAGTCAAGGAAACCAGGAAGCAGAAATGAGGAGGGAGAGTACTGCAGGGAAGAGGGGCAGTCCATGAAGATGGTCAGAGCTGGGAGGTTGAGTATCTTGTGCAAATACCAGGAAGGAGGAGCAATCACACAATATCTGAAGGGAAAGTGTAGGGTGTAGGAATAATGCAGTAATGGGGGCAGGTTGTAATGGACTTTGAATGCCAAAGGATTTTATATTTGGTGATAGGGAGCCATTGGATTATCTTCATGCAGAGGGTGGTGACATGGTCTGACCTGTTGGTGTGTTAGGAAGATCACTTTGGCAGCAGAGTGGAGGATGGCCTGCAGAGGGGAGAGACTTGTGACAGGAAGACCAAGCAACAGCTATTGTAGTAGTACAGACATGAGGTAATGAGGAGTGTCTGCCCTGAGTCTTCTCCAAAAAAATCACCTGTGGTTTCTTCAGGTATATAAAGAGTGGGCCCTTGTCAGATGCATTAGACAGAGGTTAGGGATCCGTGTAATAGGTGGATCTTGGAAAAAAGAGAGATCTAGAATTGATGTCAGAAACACCCAACCTAGATTGATTAGAAGAATCTCAAAGTACACTGAAGCCTGGGCTGACTCCAGGAGAGAGAGGAAACAGCCTAGGAACTAACCTCTCTCTTCCCTTCCTCATTCTCAGAGCCAGGAATGGGGGTATAAATCTGTAAAACTGTAAAACCTGGGATGCATTGGTCTCAACCTGCAGGTTTTCACCAAATCCCCCTACTCATCCCTACAAGGTTTTTACTGCTTCCCCTCCAGTAGGTTGCTAACCCTGTGGTGCCCAAGCCTACACCTTTAGCCACAAACCTCTGAGATCTCTGAGCAAGTCTATGGACTTATCTCTTCCCCTTCTCCATGTCATATTTTATTCGGCATCCTTTAATTTAATGACGCATTTATTTTTTGTTTTAGTTTCAACCAGTACCTGCTAAAAGGAACATTTCCATGTACCTTGTGGAACAGAAAGAGGGGATTGTCCCTGAACCTGTAGATCTCTATGAGTTACAGATGGAAAAAGGAGAGTTATTTTAATACACACTTCTCTCATTATGAGGGATTTGGAGAATTTTGTCTTAGGGATATTGATAGCTTGGATTTCTTTGAAAACTTCCTATTGGGGGGAAGAGCCAAGCTGGTCAAGTAAAAGCAGCACCCTCTAATACCTGTAAAATATGACTAAACAGAATCCACAAAGTGACAGAGAGAAACAAATCTCCCACTGAAGACAGACTGGCAGGCCAACAGGAAGGGTTTATCATATGGAGCAGGGAGCCATGTGCAGTCCCCCATGAGCCACCCAGGCCCAGACCACTATGTAGTGGCATTCCATATGAATTCACCCAACCAGGTGTGTACAGAGAACCACACAGGCTCAGCATGTGGGATTGTTTGTGGAAATGAAGTTGATTTCTAATGGAAATCCCACACCATGTCATTGTCAGCACAAATAATATAAAGCTTGTTCTTAAGCAGCCCAGATTTAGAAATCAGCACAGACTGTGAAAGGAAATGGTAGAAACTGAGCAACACTTCATTGTAGGTTGTAAAACATTAGTATTGTCTGGGGAGTGAAGACTTGAAAACTTCTTAGAACGTGTCTTATAAATTGGTGTCAGTTCTGTCAACCTCATCCTTCTCCCTGCTCCCCTTCACTTCTGCTGTCAATCAGCAGTAAGCCCTTTCAGGAGTCTTTCCACCCCCTCCTAGATTCAGTCCTTTGTCTGCTTTCCCACTTCTGTGGGCTGCTCCTCCCGGCCAGTGGGAGTCAGGGACAGCCCAAGCTCCACCTCCCAATGAGTGAGGGGCAATGGGGGAAATATGACCCTGCTGTATTAGGTTTTAAAAACTCTGTTCACCCCACATTTCATGCCTCCTTTCCTTGAACAGTCATGGGGAGGACTGCCCTCTTCTCCTGGGGGAAGAGAATAAATTTTCCTGTTGTTATCCTAAGAAATCTCCATGTTTTTTATAGAATTTTAAAGGAGATTTTTTCATCCCACACAGTGCCTAATGAATACTCAGCAAGATATAAACTGGTGGTTGGAATTATCCCTCAGAAGCTCAATATCTTTCAAAAGTGAACGGATGACAAATGTTCATATTACAAATGGAGACCTCAGGATATCCTTGGGAATGTAAAAATAAACAGTACTGCAACTGGAACAGTCATGGAACAAAACTCTCATCCCCATTTCCTAGTCTTAACATTGACCCAAACAAATTCAAGAACAATGTTTTTAATAGCATATCAAATATTCCTAATCTCTAAGCTCCGTGGATGAAAAGTTTTCAACATTATAGAGATCTAGGGGAAGAACTGAAAAGTGTTTGGGAACAGCTTGAGGAACATGGGATCCCCATAGTCCTGTCTCCTCTTAGAATTGACCTAAAGATGTATCTATCCATGGAGCCTGCAGCAGATGAGTTAACATCTTTTTTATAGAGTTACAAAAGACAATGATTCTGTGCAATGATCTGAAAAACATTAACTAGAAAAGACTAAAGAGCATGATATATAAACTCCATCAAAAAGGCTATGAAAGATGAATAATGATGATAATAGTAATAAACAGTTCTCTAGTGCTTCACGGTTTGAAAAGCACTTTGCAAAACATCTCATTGGAACCTTACAACCATCCTGTAATTTACTTAGCATAGGTATTATCACCACCATTTTACAGACAGGAAAATTGACGTTTAGAGAGGTTAAGTGCCTTGCCTGTGGTCCCAGAATGAATAAGGCAGAATTTGAGTCTAAGTTTTGGGATTCCAATTCCAGTTGTCTCTCAACTATACCAATTCAGTAGTGGCAAGGAGGTTGGTGTTGGAGACAATAAAACCCCAAATCTGAAAGAGTTTTAGAAAGAAATTTATTAAGTCTCTTGGTAGAGGAGACCGAATCAGAAAGGAGGGTGTGGCTCCCGCTTGTCCAGGCTCTGAAAAGTTTATATTATATAGCATTTAGAGAAGGGTACCCACACATAAACAGGAGGGGGGGCAGACGCTTGTGCCTCCATGGGTGCTTCTCTGTCTTGCCCAGCCCGGCCCTATCTTTATCTTCTCCTGCCTGGAGGAAGGAGGCTGAGAGCCTCCCCATCCCCCTTTTCTCCTCTGATCTTGGGTTTGTGAAGAATCCAAGTCCCATTCAAGGGTTGGTGGTTTGCAATTTCAGGTGCAGCTACTGTTCTCCCTTTTGTAGAGCCCAGGACACCCCTCCCTTGACCTCCCCCTTCCCCTTGTTTTCCTCCCAGTCCCACTTTCTGCAAAAGGCCGACCCTCCACAACCCCAAGCTAAGCTCAGCTGCAGCTCCCAAATCTCAACCCCAGCAGCCTGCCCTCAGGCTTCTGGGACCCCGGTCAGGGCTGGGCTCACTTCCAGGAGGAAGATACACTGAGGACCCCTCCCCTAGTCAGTTTGGCTTAAGAGAAATGATTGGAGGGGCCTCCGCACTGCTCTGGGCCCGAAGTCACAGAGGTCCCACCCTTCTTCCTTCCCCTTCTGCTCTGGGAGAACACTCGCCCCACCCTTAAGTGACGTCACAGTCACCCCCACCCCACCCCCATTAAGCCTATGTCGTCTTTGTCTCTGGAGGAGGATGGGAACAGGATGAGCAGCTCCAGGTCTCCGTACTGCTCTTCCACTTCCCTTCCCTTCCCCCTCCACACCCTTTCCCTCCGTTACCTCTGTATTATCCCCATTTTCTAGACTGACCGATCCTGAGGGTCCTGCTAGTGTCTAAGTGGCTGTGAGTAAGGTAAGCGCCTCCTCCCCTGCTCCTGCCTCACCTCCCTTCTCTTCCTTTATACCCCAACCTTTTCATGAAACCAACCCTCTCCTCCTTATTTGATTTCGCTTGGTGGTCGGAAGGATGTGTGTAAGGGTGCGTGGAAGTTCCTGGGAGTATCAATACCTTAGTTTATGTGTATATTGTGTATGTAGGGAGACCATCTATGTGTGTGTTTTAGTGAGTGTTGGGGTGTGGATGTATGGCTTTGTGTGTTCAGGGGAGAACGTGCATGCCTTCTGATCCAGAGGGGCTCGTGCCCGTGGTTTCCTGCCAGCCCAGTCCTCTGTCTGGAGGTTTGGGGGCTTGTGGGATCATAAGGTGGAGTGGGCTGCCGTGAAGGCCAGCGGGGAGAAGCATTTGGGGACTCTCCCTCCCTCTCCTCCTCAGGTGGACGTTTCCATTCTTTCTTCCTCCATTCCTTCCATCCTTGCCTTAGGTTGGGGGCTGGAGAGAGGAGAATTTCAGAAATCTTCCTTCCCCTTTTCCATATCATTCCTTTTGTTTGGTGTCCTTTAATTATGCGGTGTATTTGCTTTTTGTTCTGATTACAACTAGAACCTCGTGAATGGGGCTTTTCCATGTACCTTGTTGGGGAACAATAAGAGTGGACTGTTTTTGAACTTGCAGATCTCTGTGATTTACAGATTTAAAGGAAATAGTTGTTTTAATGTGCACTTCTCTCACTATGAGGGACTTGCAGCATTTTGTCACAGGATTATTGATATCTTAGATTTCTTCCTTTGAAAACTTCCTGTTCATATCCTTTGACCTGTTGGAGAATGGCTCTTACACTTAGAAACTGGAATCAGTTCCTTTCATATCTTTCATATGCAAGAGTCCTTAGAGAACTTTACTGCAAAGATAATTTTCCTCACTTAACTGTTACTCTTCGCTTTTAAACTGCATTTGATCTATTTGTGCAAAAATATTTCATCTTTGTAGAAGCAGAATTATCCATTTTGTTTTCTTTGATTCCCTCTGTTGATTGTTCTGTTATACCATCTTCCCCTATCTATAGATGGGAAAAGTAATTCCCTCCTTGCTCCTCTCATTTACTATTGATTTCCCCTTTACACCTAATTCATGTATCTATTTGTAGTTTAATCTGATAGGTGGTGTGTGCTGTTGATGTCCTATCAATTTCTGCCAAACTGCTTTTCCCTTGTCCCATTATTTAAAATCAAAAAGTGTGTCCTCCCATGACCTGCCCACCACAATTTCTGTCTTTGAATTTATTAGATACTATTTTATTTTTGTATGCTTCTGTACATTGAATACCTAAATTTTCCTATTGATGAACTTTTGGATTTTTAACAAGTTCAAATTGTTTTCTGGACAGCTAGATATTTTGTGGGGCCTAAAGTTAGGAAGACTTATTTCCTTGAGTTCAAATCTGACCTCAGACACTTACTACCTCTATGATCCTGGGCAAGTCACTGTTTCCTGTTTCCCTGCTCAGTTCCTCATTTGTAAAATGAACTGCAAAAGGAAATGAAAACCACTCCAATCTCTTTGCTAAGAAAACCCCAAATGTGGTCAAGAAAAGTCAGACAGGCCTAAACAACAGCAACAGTTGGTTTCATAATCACTGATCTGTAGTATAGTTTGTGTTCTGCTGCTGATCCCAGACTTCTTTCTTTCTTCCTTCCCTTCACATTCTTTATTTCCCTGGAGATACTTGATGTCTTTTAAAATGTTTTTATTGATATTTTTCTGTTTCTTACATCACCAGGGTATCCCATGTATCTCTCTCTCTCTCTCCCCATACTCAATAGCTATGCCATACAACAATTTTTTTAGGAAGGAAAAAAATGAGCATAATTGATCAGTGTTTTCAGGATAAGGTGAGCCATGTGTAACACCTGTGGACCTCTCACCTCCTGGATGGGGTACTGTACAGCCAAGCACAAGCAGCTTTGCAGAGGGCTGCTGCTGTCAATAGCTTCAAGGTTCTTATTACATAGCATAGGGAACTCTCTACTTAACACTGACAGAAATCAAAGTACAGCATTAACAATGTTATGACATAACAACTTATAACTAAAATGGCCACATAGTTTTCACTAAAGTGATCACAAAATTTTAAGCAAAAGATGTCATTCAGTAAAAACTTATCTCAGCCATCCTTAAGGAGGCAATTGTCCTTAATGGACATAAAGTACAAAGGTCAGAGTGTTCCACCCCTAGGTCACTTGTCTTAATCTCTCAATCAAAAAGTCTTTCGTAATTGGAGATTAGTTTTCAATCATCCTTAATTCAATCATCCTGAAGAGTACAGGATACAGAGTACAAAGTCCTTTCACCCCTAGGCCACAGAAAATCATGATCTTCTCAGTTTGCATTAAATACCCAAGGAGAGGTCTTTTATTCTTGACTAAAGGATGGCTCTTAGCTTCCACAGTTCTTCTTCCATGGGTCCAGGTCCTATTTGAATCCATCCAACTTTCACCTGGGTTCAAAGGCAGGCAGCTTCCAATACCTTGTCCTGCCCCTTCTCCAGTTCCTGTTCCACGTTGAAGCTCACAGTGTCCAGCCCACCTCAAGTCCTTCACAGTTTCCGTTCCTGGGAAGACAAAGATTAACAAAGCCACAATAACATTTATGCACATTGCTGACACCATCATCGATTCACTATCTGCCTGTGAAATCAACACAGGCCCACCAACAAGGTCTGATGAATCAACACAAATCATCAGTATAGTCCCAGGATCTCTGAAAACATCAGCAAGACCCTCCTCCAGGACTTCTGTAAACATGCAACAAGAAAATTCTCTTTGAGGGCTTCTGAACCAGCAGTAAAGTCCCAGGGCTTCTGTAACAACAGCAACGTCCTATATCAGCAGATAAATCTGACAAAGTGACATCTAAACAGACAGACAAAGTATTGGCCCCACAGTCGTACTTCCTCCCAGTTCTCCTCTCTTTTCATTTCTCAGGTCTTCTCAATTCTCTTCTCAGTTCTTCTCAGTTCTCAGTTTAGTTCTCAATTCTGCCACTACATGTTCTGTTCTCAATTATTCTCTCTCCAGTCTCAGCCTCTCCTTATATATAACTATTAGCTCCTCCTTTCCCTACCACTTCCTGTTGCATCAGCAAGTTCCTCCCATTGTGGGATTCACAAGTTCTGTTTCTTAACACTGGCTTGCTGTAATCAAGGGCAAGGCATAACTTGACACAAAGCACTAAGTACTTGTTTGCTTGCCATTATAAGGGGCACGAAAGATCTTCAAATCCCCATTACCATTACAGGTACCAGGTGATGGCATTTTCTCATGCTTCTTTTCCAGTCCCACTTGATCTTTAACATTTTGTTACAGGTATTTTTAATTTTTTGTGTGTCATTCTATTAAAATTGTTATAGTTACCGTGTGTAACTATATATATATATATAGTATAACTATAACTATAACACACACTAACCGTGTGTGTGTGTGTATACTGTTTTCTTGCCTCTGCTTAATTCTTTTTTATCAGTTCACAAAGATCTTTCCATACTTTCTGTACTCATCACACACATCATTTCTTACAGCATGGTAGCAATATTCCCTGACGTTTATGTTCCAAGTCTTGATTACCTACTCACCAGTGGTTGAGTACCTCCTTCATTTCCAATTCATAGGTGTCACAAAAAGTGCTGCTGTAAATATTTTGGAGTATTTGGGGCCTTTTTTTTCCTATTGATGGCCTCATTGGAGTGTAATGAAGTCTTTCTTTTAATGACTTTGGACATTTGTTTAACCTTTCTTTGCATACTTCCAAATTATTTTTGAAACTGGATGTGTCATTTGATGGGTCCACCAAGAATGTATAATGTGTGTATATTCCCACACCATTGTTTAGGTATTCAAACCATATTTTTGCAATAGAAGAAATTTAATAGGACTCTTCCTTTACCAGTTGTTTCAAATAGTTAATACAGTATTGGGATGGCAGGTTTTTAAAATGTTGAGTAGAATTCACTTTCAAATCAATCTGGTCCTGGGAACTCATTTATGTCATGTTTAATTGTTTTTCTTTTAAGATAGAATTGTTTCACTATTCAGTATTCCCTAACCAAAAGCAATACTGCTCCTCAAGTTTCCCTCTCCCTCTTGCCAGAAAGTGCTCCTCTCTGCCTTTGAATTGTGACCCATAAATCTGTAAAAATAATGGAGTGTTCAAACAGCTTGCAATCTTGTGTGTAGTGCTAGCACAGGAGTTTCTGTCATCTCTTCCTAATCAATTGCTAGGTCCTCTTATTGTCTCTTCCTTGAGAGCTCCCAAAGATTTTGCTGCTTATAACTATTAAAATAAATTGTCTGAAACTGCAAAAAACTGGAGATATAAAGTTTCTAAGCGTGGAGCTAAGATGGTGGAAAGAAAGCAGTAGCCTTTCCTGGGTCTTGAATAATTCTGTCGATAAAGGCTAAAAAGTGAATTTAGATGGATTTGAGACTGGTAGAACCCAGTGAGAGATAGAGCGTGGCAGATTCCCAGCCCAGGAAAGTGCCTACGCAGGTCTGGGCAAGGAGAACCCAGAGCACACAGAAGTCACACCAACGTGGAGCTGAGAGCAGAGTACGGCAGACTGGGAAGAAGCCCCAGCCAGCCAGCAGATTTACCCAGCCAAAGGGATTTGCAGCCGTCTCACCACAGGACAGAGGATCATCAAAGCAGGTAGGAAAAAACTTGGGGCCCAGAGAAGGTCATCATTTCCCTGGGGCAACCTGGATGTTTAAAATCATGCACCCAAACTTCCAGATGCCAAGATGGAGGAATAAAGTTTAGTTGCTCTGATCCCCGTCCCTGCCCCAGAAAAGTCCAGAGTTATATGCCCCACCCAGAGTAAAATCTTGAATTAGTGGAAACAGCCTCAGGCTTGGGCATGGCTGAGGAAAGGGGAAGGAAGACAGTACAGAGCCTAAGCCCAGGAGGGTGGAGCCAGCAGGCCCTAACAAGGCCTGCAGCCCGGCCCTTTGGCTTCCAGCTACTGAATCTGCCTAAGATGTAGCTCACACTGAGGTGGAAACCTGACTGAGCAAGACTACCCCACCCCCATAGGTTACTCTGTAAGCCTCAGGGTAGCTCAGGGAAATCATTGACAATCCTTGTCTTGGCCTCAGTCCTTACTCAGAGCTTCCAGCTACCAAACCCCTACCTCCCAGCCTGAGAAGCTCAGTAATTCAATACCCCGGAAGGGGATAGCTACTCTAAAAATCCAGGAAATAAGTGCTCACAATGGGGAAGAAGGAAACTGCAAAGGCTAGGACCATCAAATCTTTTTATACTGAGCAAGAAAAACCAAATTTAGAAGCCAACACGGACTCTATACTCACACTGGAGACCACAGAAGGAAACACGAAATGGTCTCAAGCCCAAAGAGCCTTCTTGGAGAATCTCAAAAGGGATTTTTAAAAAGAAATTAGAGAGGTAGGAGATAAATTCAAATCTACAGTGACCAAATTGGAAAAAAAAAATCTCACTGAAGAAATCAAATCTTTAAAAAGAAAAATTTGAGAATTATGACAGGATGTTCAAAATCTAACTGGAGAAACTACCTCCCTAAAAATGGAAAAAAAAACATTTAAAAGAAACTCGGAAAGCTAATTGACGAAAATAATTCACTAAAAATTAGAATCAGACAAGTTGAAGCTAAGGACTCTATGATGCAACAAGAGTCAGTCAAACAATACACAAAGATTGAAGAATTAGAAGTGCAAAATATCTCACTCGAAAAACAACTGACCTGGAAAACAGATCCAGGAGAAATAACCTAAGAATTATCAGCCTACTAGAAAGCGATGATGAAAAAACCAACCTGGACCGCATTCTCCAAGAGATTGTCAAAGAAAACTGTCCTGAGGTCCTAGAATCAGAAGGAGAAATGGTTATTGAAAGAATTCACCTATCTCCTCCTGAAAGAGATCCCAAATTGAAAACTCCAAGAAATATAATAGCCAAATTCCAGAGCTGCAAGGTCAGGGAGAAAATACTGAATGCAGCAAAAAAAGAAACAATTCAAATATCATGGAACTACAGTCAGGATTACATAGGATTTAGCAGCTGCTACATTCAAAGACCTGAGGGAATGGAATGCTATATTTAGTAAAGCAAAAGAGCTAGGACTGAAACCAAGGATCAACTACCCGGCAAGACTAAGCATATATTTTTTTCACGCAAGAAGATGGTCATTTAACGAAATAGAGGGTTTCCAGACTTTCCTTATGAAAAATCCTGAGCTCAATGTAAAATTTGACCTCCACTTACAAGACCCAAGAAAGACATAAAAAGGGAAACAAGGAAAACATACACTCAC